>CM042550.1:16747105-17052105 GCA_023630585.1 Cranoglanis bouderius
CACACACACACACACACACTCGCTTGTCTTCCAGGAATGCCATTTCTCTCACCGGCCGCATTGTGTGTCAGGATTTCCCCCACTTACAGCCGCCACTCGTGTGGGATTGGGGGCTATTTTTGTTCTCCACAACGTAAAAAAAAAAAGAAGAGATGAGAGAAACAGGAGGAAATGAAATGTGGAGTTGGGTTTTTCCGGTGGAAGACTGTAGGGCTGTAACCGCACACTACCACCACACGGGTTTTCCTTTAGGACGATCAGATGTCTGACTTCCTAGACAGACTGATAGTCAGTTGAGGAACGTTGCTGGAAGGTTTTGGACAGTGGACAGTTTATAAGGCTGCTCTCACATATACAGCGATTACTACCTCGGTGCGAGAACACTCAGGTCTAACAGCGTCTCGGTTCTCTTCCAGTCGAACTCCAGGACTTTGGATCGGCTCGACTGCGGGAAGTGAATCAAACATGCTGTGTGTTTTGGGTTGAAGCGTTTTGTCCTTGATAGAGGACTTCCCCCAGACAGCATTTCATTTGCTTTTTGGTTCATTAATTACACTATTTGTCCAAAAGTTTGTGAACCCCTGACCGTCACACCCATATGCGGTTCTTCCTCAAACTGTTGCCACAAAGTTGGAAGAACGCAATTGTACAGAACGTCTCTGTACGCTGTAGCGTTACAATTTCCCTTCACTGGAGCTAAGAGGCCCGAACCTGTTCCAGCATGACGATGCCCCTGTGTACAAAGCGAGCTCCATGAAGACATGGTGTGTTAAGGCTGGAGTGGAAGAACTCGAGTGTCCTGCACGGAGCCCTGACCTCGACCCCACTGAACACCTTTGGGACGAACTGGAACACCGACTGAACCCCAGACCTCCTCACATGACAATCAGAAATCCCCAGATCCCCACAGCCGCGCTCCAAAATCTAGTGGAAAGCCTTCCCAGAAGAGTGGAGCTTATTATAACAGCAAAGGGGGAATAAATCTGGAATGAGAAGTTCAACAAGCACATATGGGTGTGATGGTCAGGTGTCTACAAACGTTTGTTTATATAGTGTATGTGTAGTGTGGAACTAAACCAAAACCATAGATTTTGTTCATATTCACACTCAGCAAATGGACCAAAAGGTCTGAAAGCATCATAATGCACGGGGTTTGGGGCACATTTTCTAGAAATACCATGCACTGTGATGTTCAGCACACACACTCTTCTCACTCACTAATGCGATCCATTCGTGAGGTTATCTAGCTAGACAAACATTTTGGAAAGCATTTATAGTCTTGCCTCATTTATAAAAATACAAACACATGTTAATTTACTAACGGGGTCTACAGAGGATTGGGTCTTTTTTGAGCAAAATAGCACATTCTAAAGAATGTGTAATTTGGCAAATCTGAAATTGTAGTATACAAAGTGGAGTCGATGCAACTAGATTAAATAAACACCCGCAGTGTGATTTATTAAACCCTGTAAAGTAAAGTCACTTCAACACAGATTCAGTGTGGCTGAAGGGCAGGTATTAAATTTGCTGAAGCCGATAGAGTTTTCACTGGTTATAGACAGCGGTACAGCATTTTTACTATTTTTAGATATTACCTAGCCGTGGAACACACCTAATCCGGACACAAGTTAAAGAAATGGTGTTCACGTGTAGTAGTTACAGGATGGAGCGTTTTGGTTCCGTGTTGATTTAAGCAGCGCTCACTACGGCGATCCTCAGAAAACTCCCACACGCTCCATATTACTGTCCTGGTCCAATTTCCAAACCCATAACACACCTGAACTGAGTAATTTAGATGTAAAGATATTTTGGAGAGTGCAGATTATTTGACTTTAGTGTGTAGATCATGGGAAGAAAAAAAAAATGTTGACTACTCAAATTTAGACCTCTGGCTTCATAAGATTAAGCATAAGGATGTAATATTTCTGTGACGTCCTATTTATATAGCAGAAGAGAAGAAGAGACAGACTTTTGCTTCAGACTGTGCTTTGACTGCATTTTTAAATATTGGCACATGGTGCATTTACATAACAAATTATATGTCAGTATGTTCAGAAATACATTACTGCCCTAAAACAAAAGCAAATCATGTCACTAATAATGATATAAAAACTATAGATAGATAGATAGATAGATAGATAGATAAGTGAATACATGCTTGAATGAATGAATGAATAAATAAATAAAATAAAATTGAGAATTTCAAGGAAGCCAGTTGGAATTGTCACTTTATTAAATTAAGTGACACTTCCAGCTAACTTCCTTACCATTCTCAAAGTAATAAATGTATTAACCAATAAAGAAAGCAAATACTGTGTATTACATGTTTAAAGGTACAGTTTATCATTTTTGAAAGTATTCATATGTGTAGTAATCATATAATTTCAAGGATACTTGGGGGGGGGATGGGTTTGGGGGACTGTTGCTATACAACAGATCAAAACTTCATTCCAAACTAGACTAATGTTTACATTTTTCCGGCCCTGAAATGAGCAACTCTAATCTTCAGCTTTCACGGCATTAAGCATTCACAGTTTTAACAGAGGAGGGTTTTAACAGGGTCCATGTCAGTGTTTATATTGAGATTGCAGTTCACGTTGCAGGCAGCAGGGGGCTCAACAAGCTACAAACCGCTGCTTTAAAGATTTTAGCGTCTATGATTTGCACGTTTTTTGCATCCACTTGTATGTCACAGTACATCATCATCTAACCGCACACTGGCTCAGCGCTAACCCGACATCACTGTACTGGAACTCACACAGACCCGTCAGGCGCTGTCAGGTTTATATTCTGTCCGTTCTGCGGCGGTTTCTGGCGTCTCTTCATGTTTTACTCCAACATCCGTCTTCATTTAGGTCCAGCCTTACTGTACGTAGATAAACTTTTCCGTATGGTGAGAACTCTGAGCTGTTCCCGTCTTCTGGGTGCAGGGTTCTAACATGTTCTCATCGGTGAAGCATCCGTCGCTTAATTAATCTTCTAGAGAATGCTCCAACACAAACGGCGGAGATGAAGGACTGTGGGAATGGGCCTTAAATCTAACTGAGAGCGGTGAGATATGGCAAAAATATGAAGGAAAATCACAGTATCCTAAATATTATGTATCAGAATCTAAATATGGAAAATGGAAATCATTTGGGATTCAGTTGTAATGATTGATAAACTACATTGTAGGATATCTATCTGTCTATCTGTCTGTCTGTCTTCCTTAAGAGTTTCTGAACACTATTTTTACCTTTCTAAATGGCCATTACTAAGAACTCTCTCTATCTGTCCATCTGTTTTCATCCATCAGCCCCTCCATCCTTCCAACAATCCATCTACCATGCAGTTATTCATCCAACCTGTATTTATTTTATTTTATTTCTGTTCTTTTTTGCACTTTGTATGCTTCATATGTGTGTAGGGGGGCCTATCTATCTATCTATCTATCTATCTATCTATCTATCTATCTATCTATCTATCTATCTGTCTGTCTGTCTGTCTGTCTGTCTGTTTGTCTGTCTGTCATCTTCCTCAGTTTCTTATCTTCCTTCCTTCCTCAGTTTCCTATATTTCTTCCTTCCTTAAGGGTTTCTTAAACTTTGCTTTCAAAATGGCCATCACTTAGACCCCATTCTATCTATCCATCTTTTTCATCCATCCATCCATCTAATGATCCATCTGATGATCCATCTAATGATCCATCTATCCACCCAGTTGTTTGTCCGACTGTGTTTATCTATCTACAAGCCTGTGTTTAATTACGCCCCTAGAAAATTGTGAACTATTGCGTAAATTAAATTAAAACATCCAAACTATTATGTGTCAAAATTTAACTATAGCAAATGAAAATGTTTAAATTATGAGGTAGCAGTTGGAGGGAATATTGTTTGTATTAAAAAAAAACAAACAAACAAAAAAAAGCATTTACAGTATATTTGCACACATCTTTATTCAGAATTTCCTTGTGGATTGTGTAATATTTATAATCTCTTTAGCACAAACTGAACTCCATATCCAAATGCGACAGTGACTTTAAATTGCTAACATACATGACAACACCTCTGGTTAGGAGGAAACCCTGTTTATAATGCCGGATACAAAGTGAAATGTGAAGGCCAGTGTATGGTAACCCATACTTGGAATTTGTCCTCTGCATTTAACCCATCCAAGTTAGTGCACACACATTAGGAGTTGTGAGTAGTGAACACACACACGCTACAAACCGTGAACACACCCGGAGCAGTGGGCAGTTTTGCTGCAGCACCCGGGGAGCAGTTGAGGGTTAAGGGCCTTGCTCAAGTGCCCAACAGTGGCAGCCCAGTGGTGGTGCTGGGATTTGAACTCACGACCTTCTGATTGGTAGCCCAACACCTTAACCACCAAGCTACCACTGCCCAGTGCAGGCCCAAGTTGTGTCTCTGACGTTTAGAGGCTGATTTCCACCGGACTTTATTGATATTGGTGGATAGTAGTGATATTATTAACATTTCACAGATGAAACAATCATATTTTTGGCTTTTATACTGTAGTAATCTTTATAGATGACATATGGTTAGGTCAGTACTAGTCTCTTTATGTTCATGTTAGTTTTCACTTGTGTTCTTGTTTTGCGAGCTGTATTAGGGGTTGCCCTGTTTTAGGACTGCACCATCATTCCGATGTTGGGGGGACGCCAGACACACTTTGGCCCGGGTTGCCAAGCTGCCATTAAGCATGCAGAGCGTCAGGGTTGGGACAGAGACGCCTTTGTCTGAACAACCATGCAGTGTGTCTTGTGACCAGAATGGATCCTGCTTTCTTTTCATGGAGAAATGAGTGTCCTCTGGGACTGAGCGTGTAAAGAGCATGGAGTAGGAGTGGTAGTGTGTGTGTGTGTGTGTGATGGGAGTGTCATGGAGCACTGATTTAGGAGGATCTGGATCCTGGTCCAAGGTTCAGCTCCATTTCATCCAACAGTGAGCTCTTTCTTCATCACTCGTCTTGTTCGTAACATTACTCAGGAAACTGGAGAGCCACAACACACCACCACGCCAAACATGTAACCCAAAACACTTAGCACAGACTGTGCACTCAGATCTGTTAGCAATTCTGCCTCGCTAATCAATAACACGCCGGTGCTAACATTAGCCAGCACGTCTGTTCCGTTCCAATGGTTTTGCTCGTCAGATCCCGTGTTAAAGGAACACTTCACCCAGAAAATGCTTGTACGCTTCACAGAGAAAGAGAACGTCCTTAATTCATTAGGAGCAATTCACAGACCTGGTAACCTTCACGCATTCTGTCCCGCATTTTTAACATCGGAGTCCGCCGATACGAGTTATCGCTCGAAATACACCGAAAGACCGGTCTTCTTTTTACAAACAGGGGACGAGCCGACTGGTATACGAATCTAGAATGATTGGCAGTTGCGTAGGTGTTTTGAACTCTCTGATTTTAACTGACACTCCTGGAAGCCCCGCCCCTTTCCCACCATTTCACATTAGTAACGTTTCGGCCGGTGCGCTCATCCCGACCCCTCTTCCTTTTTCCTTTTCCTGCTTGAAAGATGCGTCGATGCAACGCCCTCGTTTTCTGTCTAAGTTTTGAGTTCTTAACTCCAACAGTCCAACAGTTTGACTGTTGAGACAATATAGTAAACAAGCCTACAAAGAAGTTTCAGGTCTAACACTTTACACATCATCGGGCAATGACCGTTAATCGATTATTAAAAAGGACAGCTAACTAATGTGTAAAGAAAAATCATTCATATTTTGAAACTGATCATTTTTAAAAAAAAAAATTGTAAATAATTTAATAGCTTAGCAAGGTGATTCGGCCGTAACGCTGATCCTTAAAATAGTTCTTCTCTAATAGTTCTTAGTCGCTGTCATTCGCAAATTAACGTAGACCTTCACCTGATTCTGAACAAAGTTGGTCACATGCTGTATCTAATGGACGCTACCAAAACGTACTGTATCGTATCATATCGTATATCAGATCAGATCAGATCAGATTCAGTAGTATCGCCAAATACTGACATTGCCTTAAGAATAGAAATTGAATCGTATGGTTTGTAAAGCCCTTGGTTTGTTTACACCTCAGTTATTCATTAGAAAGTGATTGGAAACACCGTTTGCTGTCCCGCGCCAGTCAGCGATGATGCGTTCAGACAGTTTGAGTAGATCGACAGTGAAAATATCAGCCATAAGGCTATGTTTTTCGTTCTTGCCCATTTAGGAGGTTCTGTGACTTTGGGCAGATTTCTATTATGCGTGTAATCGTAACGGAGAGGGTTTTACAGGAAATCGTAGCTGTCCAAGGAGGCAGCATGCACACCTCCAAAATCTCGACTATGCGTCATGTAAATCTGTGGATATGGATGCTGATTGGTCGAGCATCGGGGTGAGACCCAAACGTTCGAGTATGTTGGTGGTCATCAGTGTGAACATCTCTTCGTGACACTTACTGATTCCCAGATGTAAACGTCAACTCTTAGTATGTTTATAGTATATGGTAGGTTGTTAGTTTGGTGTAAAGAAATACCAGCATAGACTAATGCAATGCTAATTCGCATTATCGTAGTGGTCAAATCCTACTTATAAACTATAAACAGGAAACTTCTGTATATGGTACACTCCTAACAGTAACGCTAATAGGATAAAATAAACGGTAAATGATATCCGAAGGAGCGCGTTAATATAAACCTGTGATTTGCAGCTGTGCTACTGTCAGAGCTGCTGTTATAGAAAATTCACCGCTACGTCCTGATTAATCAGACTCCAGAATCTGACAGCACTGTGGTGTTATGCAGCTTATTCAATGAAACACTTCACGTATTGTTTTGTTATTGAAGGGTCTAGGGATGTGCATCACAGACTCCAGAGAGACATAACATCTGGAAAATATTGTATTACAGAAGAAATACTGTATTTTTATTTAGTTATAGTGGTAATTATGAGGACACCGCCAGCGTTTTATCTTCTTTCTTGCACCGTCATCTGCTATATTTATATACCGTATATAGCTGGAACTACATTTCAAATTTGACTTGGCTTGAAACACGGTGCACCCGAGACTAAATCTGGCGAGTCATGCAAGTACATCTGCACATCTGGATTATGGAACATTGTGTCAGGGTGAGCTGTGTGTGAAAAAAAAAAAAAAAAAAGCGCTGGTAGGAAAGTCACTGATGTGTTTTATACAGTGTGGTTGGTGTTACAGCGGAGCCGAAAGCAAAAGCCCCGTAAACGTCTTTAAAAGGTTCCTGTTAAATTAGTACTAGGAACCACTGTGTTACATTTCAGCTTTCCTTTCCTGCTTAAGCAACTCCATTACCCGAGTCAAATCTTCCACTGTCGACATTTATTCATTAATAATTCAGCATTTATATCAGGTTTCTTTTTTTTTCTTTTTTTTTGCTTCCCTTTAATAGTGCTGTATTAATATTTATATGAAACTTTCTATTTCCAGAGTGAGCGTTTGCTCATTAAAGGAGCGAAGATTGTGAACGATGACCAGTCCTTCTCCGCAGACATCTACATGGAGGATGGACTCATCAAGTAAGTGTGTGTGTGTGTGTGTGTGTGTGTGTGTGTGTGTGTGTGTGTGAGGTGTGTGTGTGTGTGAGAGACTGCAGCGGTTGTAGAGACAAAAATTATACCAGCTTTTAAAAGTTTTTAAGTTAAAAAAAAAAAAGACAATTACATCTTTGTCTCCTTTATTGCCCTTACCATTCCATTTCCTTTCCTTTCCTTTCCTTTCCTTTCCTTTCCTTTCCTTTCCTTTCCTTTCCTTTCCTTTCCTTTTCTATTTCCCCTTTTCATTTCCTTTCCTTTCCTTTCCTTTTCTATTTCCCCTTTTCATTTCCTTTCCTTTCCTTTCCTTTCCATTTTCCATTTTCTCCCATCCCTTTCCTTTCCATTCCATTTTTCCTTTCCTTTCATTTCCTTTCATTTCCATTTTTCCTTTCCTTTCATTTCCTTTCCTTTCATTTCCTTTCCTTTCCATTTTCCATTTTCCATTTTCTCCCTTCCCTTTCCTTTCCATTTTTTCTTCCCATTTTTCCTTTCCCTTCCTTTCCATTTTTCCTTTCTATTTTTCCTTTCCTTTCCTTTTCTTTCCTTTTCTTTCCTTTCCATTCCATTTCTTTCCTTTCCATTTTTCCTTTCCTTTCCTTTCCATTCCATTTTTCCTTTCCTTTCATTTCCTTTCATTTCCTTTTCTTTCCATTTTCCATTTTCCATTTTCTCCCTTTCCTTTCCTTTCCTTTCCTTTCCTTTCCTTTCCTTTCCTTTCCTTTCCATTCCATTTTTCCTTTCCTTTCATTTCTTTTCCTTTCCATTTTCCATTTTCCATTTTCTCCCTTCCCTTCCCTTTCCTTCCCTTTCCTTTCCTTTCCTTTCCATTTTTCCTTTCCCTTCCTTTCCATTCCTTTTCTATTTTCCCCTTTCCTTTCCTTTCCTTTCCTTTCCTTTCCTTTCCTTCCCTTTCCTTTTCCTATTCCTCTCCTCTTCCTGCTGTTTAGGCAGATTGGGGAGAACCTGATTGTCCCAGGTGGGGTGAAGACAATCGATGCTCATGGCCGCATGGTGATGCCGGGTGGTATCGATGTCCACACTCGCTTTCAGATGCCTGACCGAGGCATGACGGCAGCCGACGACTTTTATCAGGGCACCCGGGCGGCAGTGGCAGGAGGAACCACCATGATCAGTGAGTCTCAGCGGGACTACTAGTGTGAAATAATCACCCAGTCAGTCTGATAATCCTCTTCATCAGAGCACATGTGATATGGCACAGAGGAGAAAAAGGCCTGGGTTACTACAGACTGATGGAACACGTGGAGCAACTTAATAATACTTTAATATAAATAAGAAAAAAAAGCCGTGAATCGATAAAATCTCAGCTGAAGACGCAGCAGAATTTATTGCAGTTGACAGATGAGACGTCACCTATTAAACACACACTTCTGTTTATGTCTATCTATTTCTCTCCGAGTTTTGGAATACCCTCCTGTGTGTCTGTCTGAATTAAAAGCCTCTGCTTTGTGTCTGGGTGTGTTTTTGCATGACTAGTTGACCACGTGGTTCCGGACCCCGGTACCGGCCTGATAGCGGCGTTTAATCAGTGGCGTCAGTGGGCCGACAGTAAGTCGTGCTGCGATTACTCGCTCCACGTCGACATCACCGAGTGGCACAAAGGCATCCAGGAGGAAATGGAGACGCTCGTCAAGGACCATGGTACGACACACGCCTGTTTAAAACACAAAAATGCAACACTGCGTTTTCTATACGCTTTACAACGATCTTGCAAGTTGTCCAAGATGTGTTTGAGCAGGATTGAATATATCCAAAGCAAACATATATATATATATATATATATATATATATATATATATATATATAATATATATACAGTATATATGAATGAGGTTTTAATAAAATGGACCTCTATGCATTCAGTCCTCTATGTATTTGTTGTGCAGGTGTTAACTCTTTCCTGGTCTACCTGGCCTACAAGGACATCTTCCAGCTGACCGACTCTCAGGTATGACTCTCAGGAAGTTCTCTCACCATCTCCCTTCCACTTGGCGTACATCACACAGCCGATATTAAAACCAGACCCGTTCGACATTATTTACATCATGTAAGCTGCGAGACACAGTGTTTCCTTTAGACGTGAAGCTTTCCAGAAGCACCGAGTGAACTCCATAAGAGTAAGGAAGAAAAAATGCGGGAAATGATCTTTAGAGACGCCGTTCTGACTCACTCATAAACAAAAGGGACTCCGGTGGTCTTAGACTGCGTTTTCCATCTGCGTGAAACATACCGCCAGAAGGTCTGGAGAAAAATCCAGAAACCCAGAAGGTCTGTTAAGGCCAACAGAAAAAGTGTGTGTATATATATATATATGTGTGTGTGTGTATATATATATGCTTGTGTGTATATATGTATATATATGTGTGTGTGTGTGTGTGTGTGTGTGGGTGTGTGGTCTTCTGCAGATCTACGAGGTGTTCAGCGTGATCCGGGACCTCGGCGCCATTGCACAGGTCCACGCTGAGAACGGAGACATCATCGCAGAGGTGAAATTCTCAGATTCTAAAGACATCATGGCTTGACACACACACACACACACACACACACACACACACACACACACACACACCCCATATGGAATAACTTTTAAGTTCAGACACGTTCTGTAATGTTCAGACTTTATGCTGGCACGGTGAGCAAAGCATAACTCCTTCATGATATCAGAGTTATTAATGCGCACATGCTCAGCTCTGGACAGTTTCACTCGTCACAGCCGTCTCTGAAAATAAGGATGCGGTCCTCATTGTAGTAAGATATATGTGTGGTTAAAGTGATGATTAGTTTAATCATTTCTCTCAATTTGTTTTGGTTTTTCACAGTGGGGGGTCGTTCCATTTTTTCATTCATCTTTTTCAAGTGCTCCTTTTTTACTCCGTGTTTCTGCACATCTCTGTCCTGACCTTTTAGCCCAAATTATATACCTCAAGGACAGCTGATAATTTTACTCGTGTTCTGATAGACGTCTCAGTAACTCTGCAGGTTGATGTAACATATTATGTGGGGGGGGAAAACCCCATTAAAATGTAAGTAAATAAATAAATAAATAAGCAAATAACATATATTTTTAAAGAAAAAAATACATTAAAATGTTGTTCGGTTTTACAGTTCAATAATTTTGCAGCAGGTAGATGTCACCACTTGCATTAAAAGAAATATAACTAACTAACTAAATAAATAAATAAGTAAGCAAGTAAGTCAAACTTTTTTTGTTGCATTTTATTTATTTATTTAGAGACTAGAAGTCAGATTTGCAACCTCCCAGATGCAAGAGTTTTATCCCACAGGAGGACATGCAAATATTTTATTAAAGAAATATAAATCCCCTCCTTATAGGGTGTAAGACACGTCCATGTGATCGTCCGCTGCATCTTTCTTTATATTTCTGTTTCTCCATATTGATTATTTCTTCTTACCGATTACAGGAGCAGCGTAGAATCCTGGAGTTGGGAATCACCGGACCGGAGGGACACGTGCTGAGCCGTCCAGAGGAGGTACATCTCACTGATTTGGGTTTACACTTAAATCCCACCTTACTAGATCAGATTATTAGACCTAATAAACTGGCAACTCGGTGTATGGAGGTTGTTCATGTTGCTCGTGCGACGTGACCATGTACAGCTACGGGTAAAGTGGGATGTCACGCCACATACTGGTGAAGGACCCAAACATACATACGCTGTTATTTTAAGGTTACAGCAATGTTAGAATATTGGCAATAAACCTTTTCTTTGTAAATCTCATTTTATAAAATGGATCTAGGATCAGATTCCCTGCTGAAAAAAACAGTAGAAACCCTCATACAATTTATAATGGTTTTAGAATGGGATTTGTATTGATTTTAATGGTTAGAATGGGATTTGTATTGGTTTTAATGGAAACTCCAATAGTCCCTGTGGGTCTCTACTGGTAATGTGTCGCCTTCTATTCATGGAATGTTGTCTAGTGGATACCATTAAGGACCGATAATGGTAATGGTAATGGTTTTAATAGTTAGCCGATGTTTGTAATGGTGTTTGTAGTGGAAACCATTAGAATTTCTGTGATGGTTTCTATTGTTTTTTTGTTTTTTTCCAGCAGGGTTGGCTGAGCCATGTTCGAAGCCGGTGTAAAATCCTCGATATTCTGTATGCACTCACAAAAATGTAATTCTGTATTAATCCGCCAGGCTCTAAACCAATAAAAGTCGTACACGTAAGCCATTCTTCTGTCCATAGAACACCTTCGTCTTTGTCTGTTATGTTGCTTAGCAACATAATGTTTATTTTGCGACTATTGTTAATAATAAAATGAATTATTTATCTGCAGTGATTTTAACACGGGTAAGATAGTTTTATTCCACTTCACATCATGCCTGAGAACACCCTTACCCGAATTTCCAAACTCCGACAAAGAAAGTGCCCCCTCACCTCAGAATTCGTAGCTGAGCTAGCTGGCCTGATTGTTACTAACCAGTCCCTCCAGGATTTCGTGATTTTGCGACCAAAGAAATGAATGCAAAATCAAGCAAGTTCCATGTTCGGAGGAGCTTGCAATTTTTCAAAATTACCGCAAATGTTCTGCAGGTTCGGGCCGAGACGTCATCATTTCGCCAGTTCAAGTAGTTTTCCGCAAAAAAACCCACAAAAGACTCTGCAAGTTGCATCGCAAATTTTTGAAACAAAAAAGCCGCAGCAAAATCAAGCACTTTTGGCCTCAACAATCACAAAAGAACTCCGCAACATCCTGTACGGACTGGCTAACACAGCTGAACATGGACCAGATGCCATCTTGACCAGGACTTCCTGGAAGAAGAGACTGTAGTATCTCAATGGAACCTTTCTGGTTAAATAAAGGATATAATAATAGTAATAATAATATTAATAATAATAATAATCATAATAATAATAATAATAATGGAGGCGTCCATGTTTTTCCCAATTTGTAGCTCAAACAGACAGAATACGAATTCTGACTTCTCACGTCTGAGTTTAATCGAACACAGGATTTGTCCTCCTTGTTTTTCTCCCTTGCGCCCCTCTCGTTCGCGACCTGATTGTTCGGGAGCTAAAAATGTGCTTGACGTCTCTCGCAGCGTTCCTTACAAGGTTCATGTTTTTCTTTGAAAGCTCCACCGTGACCAAGAAAATGCCGGAGCTTCCCATAGGACTACATGTAAAATGTGTGCTGGAGGTTGAAAAGAAACACGTCGAGAAGAAACGTGTCATTTCCCCCAGCAGACTGAAGTGTCTGAAGACACGGGGGTAGGAGTTAATGAAGGAAGGAAGAGGAAGGAATTTACAGTTACAGACAGTTCGCTAGCGTGGACGAGTTTTATAACTCCATTTAGGGTAAAGAGTTTCTAACTGACTTCCTGCAGAATCTGGGATGTAACATCGCTAACACTAACAAATGCCTCCGCTGTGTCTTGGTGTTTAGGTGGAGGCCGAGGCGGTGAACCGCTCTGTCACGGTGGCCAATCAGACCAATTGTCCTCTTTACATCACCAAGGTGATGAGCAAGAGCGCAGCTGATGTCATCGCCCAGGCCAGGAAGAAAGGTTTGGACCTCAATAACAGGGTTAGAGTGGTTTAGCCTAAAAGTGCGCGACTAAAACCACATGCGAGACGGATGAAATTTGTGATCAGTCATTCATAACACACAACATCGCATGACTCACTTTCACTTGGCTAAACTCCATTATTTGACATTATATAGTCGAGACTCCAGGATTAGACCAGATAATTATGATTACACCCTAGCGCTGGATTGATGTGATACGACGTGATGTGATTGGTCGTCGCAGGCACTGTGGTATACGGGGAGCCAATCACGGCCAGTCTTGGCACAGACGGCTCGCACTATTGGAGCAAAAACTGGGCCAAAGCTGCAGCGTATGTGACCTCGCCACCCCTGAGTCCGGATCCCACTACGCCCGACTATCTCAACTCCCTGCTGTCATGGTGAGAGGCTTTTTTTTTTTTTTTTTTTTTGGTTCGTATTCAGTCTCGACATGTATTTCTGCTACGCTTTTTTAGTCCTAATTATAAAATAAGCATTGGCCAGTGCCAGTCTGGAACCACTGAATAGTGAGCTGCAGAAAAAAGGAAGAGAGTGAAGTCACTGGGTTTAGAAAGGGAACCCACCCTGTTATGGGGCAGAAAAGATCCTCTTTCTGCTTTCTGTAGCTCCTTTCTTTTTCAGCATACGTACAGATTTAGAAGTGTTAGAATATACCCCGGGAGTGACTTTTTACATTTCTGTTTTAGGTAAAACTCCCAGTAGCTGTCAGTTGCATCCAATCATACTGTATAATCTCATAACTACACACTTTCCATATTAATTTCACTGAATAACACATTAACGTTTTTAAGATAAATAACTGAATAACACAGCCAGGAGTTAAAACTGTCAGATCGGGTAACACTTATGGGACGAAGTCTTAACTAGTTCAGACTAGACGTTTTTGTAGCACAGTTTATACCCAACTCACTTCAAACATCTAAAATGAAAATGACTGGTCTTTCAAAAACATATGTAAATGTTGATATGGTGAAGTTTTGTGTAAGGAGATGTTTTTTTTTTTTTTAACATTTATGGAAGGAGTCTCCAGGATCGGCAGGAAACGTTTACACTTTTCGCCTCGGTACCATGACAAGCTGCGTTTTTTTTTTTTTTTTTTTTCTCTCTCTTATTAACCAAACTCAGCAGGGAGCTCAGTTATGATACTGGTCAGTCTGCGGTGGACAAAATGACAAAATCAGTTGAGATTTCTGTTTCCGTGGAAATGTTGTGTTCTATTCTGCAAATTATTGAATTATTTTAAGCTCAGTATCCGGTAGGTTGCAACCAAGTGCCATTTCTATAAAGATTAAGTTGATTTGGCTCCCGAGTGGTGGAAAAGAAAAAGCTAGCGAGTTAGAATCCTGACGATGCCAGAACCATCCGTGGCCGAGAGCCAAAGGAGCAAAATTGGCCGTGTTCGCTGGGTGGGAGGGGCATACTTCTCTCTCACTCTCTCTCTCTCACTCTCTCACTCTCTCTCTTGTCAATCAGAGCGACACCAGACAATTGCAGCCGTCTGTGACCTCATATATGCGTAAGATGGTAGATAGCTCATGTGATGCAGCAGTTTGAAGAAATGTATGTAGTTGTCTTGGAGGAAGCCTTCGCGTTAGCATTCACCCTGGTTGGTAGCTGTTGTATGATTGGGGGGGGGGGGGCAAATTATGGAGAAAAATAAAGACGTTGCCACATTTTACGGAGTTTCCTTCATCTCTGCGTGTCTACAGTGGCGACCTCCAAGTGACAGGCAGCGCCCACTGCACCTTCAACACCGCGCAGAGAGCCGTTGGGAAGGACGACTTCACCCTCATCCCTGAGGGGACCAACGGCACAGAGGAGAGGATGTCCATCATCTGGGACAAATGTGTGGTGAGTGGGACATACTGGAGCTTTTTGGGTTTGGGCTAAAAAATTTTTTTAAAAAGTGTTAATGTTCTCTAACGATTACAGATTACCCATAATGCACCTTGATGGGTGCAGGGGTTAGGGAGTGAGGCACCAGCAAAAAAAAAAATTTTAATGGGGATATTTTAATCTTACTTGAGTGCCTGTGTAAAAAGACAGATGTACTTTTACCGTGTTACAAACAGCTCTGTTTATAAGAGCTGAATATAACGTATAACGTAGTGAATGTTGGCACCCGTGTCAAATCTAATAGATGACCCCTGTACTGGGGCATAGTGTGTGTGCGTGTGCTCGGAGTGTACATGTGAAATATGGTTTGAAAACAATTACACCAGAAATATAAATATATATTTATAGGATGAAATGATTTGTCTCAATTTTACATAATATATATTTTAGGGTTTAGTTTAGTGTTTTAGTCTGATTGAATCTTTTATTTTTTTTTTCTTTCTCCCAGCAGACTTCATGATGAATGAATTTTGTCTCTTTCCCCTTTCAGGTGTCTGGGAAGATGGATGAGAACCAGTTTGTGGCCGTGACCAGCACAAACGCAGCTAAGATCTTTAACCTGTACCCCCGTAAGGGCCGCATCGCTGTTGGATCAGACGCAGACCTGGTTCTGTGGGACCCCGACCTCACCAAGATCATCTCGGCCAAGAGCCACAATCTGGTGAGGTCAAGCTGCGATGTACTTGCTTGAAAGAAAAAAAGAGAGTGAAGCGAAAAGGGCGGGGCCTGTCGCGATCATTTAAATGAATGTAAATAGAAAGTGACTACCAATGGCAGTGAGACTCATTTTTCATGCTGTGAAATATCCAGATTGATCCGGTTCCTACGAGAAAATGCATTCCTAATTGAGACGGAGGACAAATTGATGGTTGCGTTGAAAGCATAATTTTTTCAGCCTAAATCAGCTGAACACCAGAACACGACCTGTTGACTGATGAAGTCACGTGTTAATTACATGAAACCTATATTCATTTTCTTTCTAACATTATGTTATGACCAATTCTGTGTAGATCGGTTAGTTGATCCATTCATGAATTAATGCTCGTGCTACATAGGGTGACCATACGTCCTCTTTTTCCTGGACATGTCCTCTTTTTTGGGCCTTAAAAAAAGCATCTGGTTGGGATTTCTACATTTGAGAAAATGTCCGGGATTCGGGTGTAGTTTCAGTACGACGTGCTTATGGTCTAATACTGCATCGTGTATGCGCATATTTGCATTGCTGTAATTCCCGCCTTCTCGCACACCGATTGGTCGATTATAAAAGGCTTGCAGCAACTATTGGCCAAATTCCTGCCTCTCAACCATTAGCCTCCTCTCAGCAAAAACGTGACGGCAAAGCGCTGTTGTGTACGGAGTCAAACAGTCGCTTGACAATAGCAGCGAATGACGGCTGTCCTGAGTCGAATAAGGTCATATAAGGTCATTTTTAATGTCATGTTATCACATTGCTTCGTATTCCGTGGCCATTCAAACGTGTAAAGGACGGCAGAATGTACACTCGTGGCATCTGATATTTTATTTTATTCCAGTCCGTCACACGTGCGGCGTTTAGTCCGTTGTAACAGAACCCTGGTGTGTTCTCCCTCCGCACTCGTGTCTGAGAGCATCCGGGCAACGTGGCCCCAGTCCACTTCCAAATGAACTCAAGCGAGAAAGCGATTTGACTCTGATTCCCGACTCACTGCAGGAAGTGAATCAAACATGCCGTGTGTTTTGGGTTTGCAGATGTGAGTTGATAAACCGAGCCAAAGCGACAGAGCCCATAACTCTGCAGAAATATGCTCATGTGTTCTGGAGATTGTTATCCCAGATATATAATATAAAACCTAAAAGATTTGGGTTGTCTTTCAAGGTTTTTTTTTTTTTTTTTAAGGTTTTATCTAGAACAGTAAAACATAGGGCTTCCAAGTATAAAGCTGGAACCCCTAACTATCTAATGAGCTCCTTTTTTTTTAGAGTGTGTGAAGAAAACTCACATCAGTGACACCTACTAGCGACCAACGTAGAGCAAATTTGCGTGACATGCCGCAAAACTAAATGAATAAATGAATAAATAAATAAATAAATAAATAAATAAATAACTCTGGTACCAAGACGAATAGGGACGCATTTCCAAAGTGATCATTCTTGCTTCCATGGAAAATGAGGTGTGATGGGTGTATTTAATAATGCCATCAGCATACAGAGTCTTTTTTTGCAAACTGTTGGAGTTTTTATGGAGGGTTTTTTTTTTAGTTTCGACTGTAAGTGATTGGTCGTGTTGTTCACCAGAGTCTGGGTGTGGAGCTCTGACTCATGGTTCAACGCTGATGTCATGCTAAAACGCTGCCCAAGTGTTGGATCATAACTCAACTGACTGTTGGCAGCCATAACAGGACGTGCGTGTGTGTGTGTGTGTGTGTGTGTGTGTGTGTGTGTGTGTGTGTGTGTGTGTGTGTGTGTGTGTGTGTGCGTGTATGCGGTGTGTGAATTGGACTAAATGCATCCTGTATACTCATGAACTATGTACCACAGCTCTGGCCAGAAGGTATTGATTAGTTTTCTATAACAGCAGCTCTGACAGTTAGTGCAGCTACAAATCACAGGTTTCTATTAATGCGCTCGTTTTTAAATATTATCGTTTCTATAGTAACAGCTCGTTTACAAGGACTTTTTTTTTCTTCTTTTCATCTTATTAACTGCAAGAGAGAGAGAAAAGACAGGCTTGGTGAGGAAACGACATTTTATAGCTGCTATAATGTAAGTGATAACATTTAAATGTAACTGTAACTGGATAAAAAGTAGGACGTGTCGTTATTTAGTAAAGAAAAAAAATTTAATTGTTGGCAAGAAAATTGATGTTGTGTAAGAGGAATAAAACACTGTACTGTTATTAGCAAATGATCAGAGACCTAACTTGTTCCTTGGGTAACTGTAAATGGATAAAAAAACTATAATTATAAATATATAAGAAAAATGCACACATATGTGGTTTTTTTTATCACTTTATTTTCCATTCAAGGGAGGATGCCATTCCATGAGGTACAGGAAAATTGGCCACAGTGTGTGTGTGTGTGTGTGTGTGTGTGTGTGTGTGTGTGTGTGTGTGTGTGTGTGTAAGCCCAGACTGACTTCATGCAGTTCTTACCTCAATTAAGACTTACCATGCCATCATTAGCTGTGTGGCAGTAATATTTAGTGCGCTCTTCACGCTGACTTCAGCGGCACACACCCTGTTGACTTTCTTTTCTTTTCACAAAATATCAAGGAAATGCTTTTCGAGCCACCAGTTTAACGAGAACGAGATGTTGATGCCATTTTCTCTTTTAACCTCACAGCACACTTGTTAATGGACTCTTTCTTCACACGTTCTTCATCAAAAGCTAATAAGGTGCAAAACACAGATTTACAAAGGTGGACCCGATTAAAAAAAAGAACGTCGATGACTGACGGGTGTTTGTGGTACAGTAGAAGGAAAAATAAATTGGGCTGGAGTCCTGGACTGCTTTAGCTCTAGAAAACCAGAACCACTTGTTGAAAATGTAATACAGGAGCGAAAGAGCGAAGGAGAACAGGGACAAAACGGTGAGGGGGTAGCATGAGAAAAGTTAGATATACAGTACATCATGGCTGGGTCATACTGTATGATGATATGATCGATATATTGTGCAGAATCGTATCGCAATACACAGTATCGTTAGCACGTCTCACACGTCAGATCCGCCCTTAATCACAGTAGCAAGTATCATTAATGTCTTGAGGAGAATCTTTACATTTTTCAACATTTTCTATTTCATCAGTTTTTATTTTTTTTTAAATGTTGTACACATTAAAATGTTATTTTTAAATATTTTATTTATAAAATATAATAATGCAATACGCTCACTGTACATGATTGAATCCTGTAATTAGAAACTTTAGCATAAGTTTTGATGAGAAACGTAATATTTTTACGTGAACCACACGTAATATTTGTTTCTTAAATCTAATCGACCACACGAAATTTTTTTTAGCGTACTATGTGCTCAGCTACAGTATGTTGTTCCATGCGCCACCTGGTGGTTATCGTGTGAAGCACAACAAATGAATTTGTTGGGTGCCGCATATGAAAACGAAACGGATCGCGTGAAACCGCGTGAAAAAACGCTTTCAATTCTTAAAGGCCACATCTGTATTTAATGTCAGTTTTTATTTAAGAATATATGTTGTACACATTAAAATATTATTATGTATTATTATATCAGATAATATTTAAATAAATAAATATATATATATATATATATATATATATATGCAACCTTTAAGGTTTCCATCAGACGGACAACAGAAGACCTCTTTAAAAATTTTATATACAGAAATTTGGATTAAATGTACTTCAAAAAAATTAAAACCCTTAAGAGTTCTTTGTTTTTGCTGGAAAATATCCAGTCCCGACTGCTATTACCTGTAACATGTGTTTCTGTGTGTGTAGGCGGTGGAGTACAACATCTTCGAGGGCATGGAGGTGCGTGGAGCTCCGTTGGTGGTCATTAGCCAGGGAAAGATTGTACTAGAGGACGGAACCCTGCACACCACTGAGGGCTCAGGACGCTACGTGACCCGAAAACCGTTCCCTGACTACGTCTACAAGAGGATAAAAGCCCGCAGCAGGGTAAGAAACCACACAAATCCACTGTTACCATATTACCATACTGTACCATTACCAAGAGATTAATTCCAAAACACGGTGGGCCTCATTTATCATCATTTGATGATGCCAATCAGCCGAAAAATACTAATACGTGTTCACATCGTAGTCGATTTCCGTTTAGCCACGCCCACAAAAGTCCATAAGAGGTAAAGCTCAAAGAGTGCTGAAAACGACAAAATGACGAGTAAATGATGAAAGAGTGCCTCCTAAGCACGGCATACATTAAATCTTCCAGTAATGCAGCTCAGCCACTGCGGTGTGTCAGCTATCATAGGGACACACTAATGCTTCTCATTATATAAGGTGCCATTACTTTTTCCCTAATGGAACGGCTAGTCTTATTTATCTTAATTTATGGATTTGTTTTGCATCGTTTTAATATGAAGTGACTATTTCACAAAATGTTCATTAAATTGGTGTGTATTTGAAATAAATGTGATTTAAACTCGACAGCGCAATGCGTATATAAAATCTTTTCTTGAACTAATTAATCAGATTCTCCTAATATGGAAATTTGCACAAACTCAGGAGGATACAAACATTTCTACTAATTGTTTTTACATGAATTTCACATATCTTGTGTAAATCTGCTTGCGAATGTTTTATCATATTCTTTAAAAAAATGTTGTGTAAGTTACTGGTACCATTCTGAAGTTGATTATTTTCCTATAACGGCATGTCCTGAAGAGGTTTATTCCTCTTATACCACAGCAATTTGCCAGTTACAATTTGGTATTAGTTAAAGAATGACACTTTTTATCCATTTACAGTTACATTTACTGTCGTGGAACATCCGCAAAACAAGTTAGTTCCTGTTCTCACTTTATAGCAGCTTTAAACAATATGTCCCCCACACGAATCTGGTTTTTTTGTCTCTCTCGACATTAATAAGACAAAAAAGAAAAAAACGCAGCTTGTCATGTTGCTAAGAAACCACAAAGGGTAAACGTCTCTGTCCTGAAGATATCGGAAGACTAAAGTTACACCTTTACAGCTGATAAAACGCTGACACTGGAGACTCCTTCCATAAATGTTAAATAAACGTCTCCTTACAGAAAACTTCACCATATCAATGATCACACGTTTTTAACCTGTTTATGTGGAGCGTCCGCCATACAAGTCCCTGTGAATGAGCTGTTACTATAGAAACGATGTGTCCGTTCTGCAGTTATAGAAAATTAATCAACACCTTCTGACCAATCCAGTTAGAAAATTCAGCAGTGCTAGGATGTAAATAAAGATTTTATTTTACATAGATATGTCTGTGTTCTGCAGCTTGCTGAGTTGAGGGGCGTTCCTCGTGGCCTGTACGACGGCCCGGTGTGTGAAGTCACCGTGACTCCCAAGGCTGTTACCCCTGCTTCTTCAGCCAAAACATCTCCAGCCAAACAGCAAGGTCAGCCTGTCAGGAACCTGCACCAGTCTGGCTTCAGCCTCTCTGGTGAGTGTAGAAACTAGAACTGTAAGTGTAGTTAGTGGGTACAGTGTACTCAGCTGTAGCATCTCTACCAGAGGTGTTAAAAAGGTTACATTTAGAACCCAAAGTTTGTAGCTCTGAGGAATCCTTAAACGTTATACGCAGAACCTTACAATAGTGTTTCTCCACCAGAGAGGATACCAAGTAGAAACAATTCAGGAACCTAAGAACACTTACCTGTCCAAAACACACTTGAGGAACCTTAAGAGTAGAGAAACTCTGTAGTTTCATGATGCTGGATGCACAGTATTTCAACCTACTGTATACAGTATATACCCTTAGAAAAAAAGAATCTAGAACCCTTTGGGCAGAACCCTTAAATGTTCTATGTAGGAGCATACAACAAACAGAGAGCCTTTCAAGTAAAACACTTTGATAAAATATTTTCTGAAAACGTTCTCCTTTTAGAAAACTAAAAAGGGTTAAATCTAGAACCATCTGTGGAACCATTAAAGGTTCTTTTAAGAACCCTAGAACTGAGGATTCCCTAACAGAGACAGTTAAAAATATAACACTTAAAAAAAAAACCAAAAAAAAAAACCCAACTATTTTCTAAAAGTGCCCTTAGTTACTACTACGTTATTAGAAAAGTCTAGAATTAGAAAACTCTAGAACCCTCAGGGGGAACCCTTAAAATTTCTATGTATCTCCTTAAAACAGAATATTTCATTGGACTTTTAGGAAGCCAAGAAACCATTCACCTATTTAAAGAACTTTTGAAGAACCCTTTATTTCCAGTATTAATGCAGGAAGATAATAGACTATAACAGGAAGCCTTAAATGTTCTGTGTAAATTATACGAAAGATTGTTTTGCTATCAAAGAAGATTACAAGTAATAGCCCTTTAGAAAGCTAAGCATCTTTACCAATCCTCAAGGAAAAGGAAAAGTGTAATTTGCTCTTGTCTATAGTTGTCACAATATCATATATAATAGAAAAGCACTTAGAAATCTAGAACCGTTACCCATTTAACCATTAAGAAATACTTTATTATTAAAAATCACTGGAACTTGACTATAATGCAAGGATTTCTTGGTTTATCTCTCTGGGATGAAAGAGTGTCCCCATTCAGAGAAGGTTTGACACTGATCCTTGTTGAAAGAACCCTTAAAGAACCTTTTTTACTATACAATTTGTGGAAGAAATGACTATTACTATTGACTTGACACTAACACAAGTTTGATGTTTGGGCTCCTAGAAAAAAAAAAAAGCCACATCTTCGCTTTGTCCCTCTGGGAGAAAAGAGAGTTTCCTACAAATAAAACTCTCAATGAATCCTTGCATTATTTATTAGAAAGTAGTCCAGTAGAAGTTTATTTCTGAGTAACTGGATAAGAGTCACAGAGGTTGAAGCCTGAAACAATAACAGGATGCACTGATATGATGTCGTTGGTGATATGCTCTGAAACACAATAACAGTTCACAGTTCATGAGAGAAACATGGTCCTCGTCGCCTGACGTAGGTGTTTGCTCTTGTTTTCTTGTTCACAGGCGCTCAGGTTGACGATAACGTTCCACGTCGCAGCACTCAGCGCATTGTGGCACCCCCTGGTGGCAGGGCTAACATCACCAGCCTGGGTTAGAGCTCTCAGCTCCCTGCAGGAGATCAGGGGGTTGGAGGGTGTTTACAAGTGGAGGTGTTTCCGATACCAACGCTAGGTCCAGAGTCGAGACTCTCCACTCCCGAAATCCACTAACCCTCCTTTAATCTCATAGTCCCCTACTTTTACCCTGTTTTCCCTCCTTGCCCCAAAACCCTAAACCCTCTCCTTCTGGAGAAATTTAACGAAAAATAAGTATTTGCCTCATGTGAAGATAAAAGGAAAATAATTAACACTCCATATTTGAGCACCTTGATTGTATGATTTAGCATTTTTTATACTGTATTTTTACCTATCGTGTGTCATTTTATATTTTTTTTCTTTATTTAACACCTTTTTTTTTTTTTTTTTTTATTGGAGGGGTCCAGATAATAGGCTAAGCAGTTATTGTTTACCATTATAACTTTATTATAACTTTATTTAACAAGGTGAGTGGCATATAGAGTCCTAGCTTTGTGCACGTCCAGTGGCATAAAACTGTTTTTCTGTCATTGTAGGGTTTTATATCATTTCTAAAGCACACAAAGGATTGTTAATATTCATCACGTAATTGGCGACATGAAGTTAAAGTAAGATCCGAAGTGTATTTCGGCCGTTTTTCGTAGCATGTGAGGGCTAACTCATGAAGCCCATTGGCTTGTTGACCAGAAATTGATCCAATTCATTTGGCGTAAATGACAAACATCAGGACATCTAATCAAACTACGAGCAAAGTTAAACCTGGAGTCCTCACGATTTTGGCCACACGATCCGAATAAATAAAATCCATACGAGGAAGCAGCTTTAATGCTTCGAAGTTAGTTCTGTGATTGGTAGTTGATGAACTGTGCACTGTTTAGTCATTTTAAAGGTGAGATATGTGGAAATTGGCGCCCCGTGTGAGGACTTTTCCGGCTTGTTGCGATTAATCGGGGACAGGAACGCAAATAGGGAAGATGCAGATGGGAAATTACAGAGAGGATGTCCTTTTTTTTTTTTAAAGTTTGCATTGTTGTGGTTGTTTTATATTCATGTAAAATGTGGGTTTATTGGGGTCGTAACCTCTGTCATTCCTGTAAAGCGGGATTTCGGGGCCAGATCTGCCATCTTGGATTATTATAATTGTGCTTCGCGTTTCAATGTTGTTGTTTTTTTTTTTTTAAAAAATCTAAATTTTTTTTATTTTAAATTCCTCCATGACATTCTGTGTTAACGAATGTGATAATATGGATATGGCATTTTTACGTCGATGGAAATGAAAATGTAATATCTTATGATTTAGACTAACCTAACACTTAGCTTTATGCCTGTGCCTAAAGTCACAGAAGTGTACTGATCATTTTATCATTATTATTTTTTAAAAATTTTATCTTTTCAAATTTTGTTAAACTTGCTGATGAAAAAAAAAAAAAAAAAAAAA
Organism: Cranoglanis bouderius; assembly: GCA_023630585.1. Taxonomy (NCBI): domain Eukaryota; kingdom Metazoa; phylum Chordata; class Actinopteri; order Siluriformes; family Cranoglanididae; genus Cranoglanis; species Cranoglanis bouderius. The sequence continues at coordinate 16,771,269 of CM042550.1, forward strand.
AAGAAGGCTATAGATGTAGAATAGCCGAAGTAAACCGATGCAAAGGTGCCAGATTTTTCTTCTCAACCCCTTTCCGCAAGGGTTTTGTTTGAGATTCTGTGTCGCAGTGCCATTACAGGGGTGTAAGTGTCAATGTTAGTGATGTAGTGCAATGGATGATCATTTACAATAAGGGACTTTCACCACACTGAAATACACACCAACTGACCGGGTTTTCAAAAACAAAAACAAAAAAAAACGTTGAGCCATTTTTTAGCATGGATTCCGTCCGTATGGACCATAACATAATTGTAGTGTTGTGAAAAAGTGTCACGCTGGATCTTTGTGTAACTCTCTCACGGGATCCTGCGGATCATCCGTGTCCCCCCCCCACCCGACCCTTTTCTCTCTCTCTTTTTTTTAAATTTTTTTTTTTTTTATACATCTGCTCTGTTCTTCTCTCATCTGCAAAAATCTTGGCTCCTCTGTCGCTCACCTTTTCCTCCCCATGACTACATAAACACACACACACGCATAGAGATTTGTCTGTTTTATTACGCCGCCTTCCCACGAGTGCGAGTGCGAGTGCGAGTACGAGTACGCTCTTGGCTGCCAGTTCCTCAAGCTGTTTTAACTCTATAAGGAATTTTTGAATAAGATAATAAGCGAGAGACGTAGCGCTGACAGTCCCGAGTGAAGTAAGCGAGGGGATTTCCGAATGGAAGTTAGCGGAGGATTAGAGGAGCATGTTAGCAGCGTTTCTTTACCTCTCACGGAATTCGGTGCTGAACGTGGGAAAAAAAAAAAAAAAAGCGTACGGTCCAAACAACATTTCTTCAGCGTGAGGCCTTCGGAGGCTTTACTGGGATCTCGCCAACGTTTTTTTCTTTTTTTTTGTATTTCCTTTATCAGTCCTCATATTTCATTTAACTAATGATGTCTGTTTTCCTCTGTGACTTCCCTCCTTCCTGCATTCATGTGTTATCCGGCGTTACTATGACTACGGCTCAGTGTTTGTCATGGCAACACATTCTGATACGTCGTAGCAACCCTTCCAGACACGGTGCTATAAAAACAACATTGACTCATTTGGACCGTCGTCTTTTCTTTCTTTCTTTCTTTTTTTTTTTTTTTTTTTTTTTAAAGCTGTTCCACGCTGTAAGATAAAACACATGTTTGTTTCTGTCTCTGTTCAGCTGGAAACGGTTCAACATGTCGTCATGCGTCACACTTTCTCATCTTTCGGTGACATGATGTTCTCCTCTTGTCTGGGGGTTGCATGTTCTCGAAGGTTCTGTGTGTGGTGCAGATCCAGAGCTGGATAGAGCTATACAACACCACAAGCCCCCTCCCCCCCACCCCCACCCCACACACACCCCACACACACACAAAAAAAGAAAAGAGTTAACCCACAGAGCCGCTGGTGTATGCATGCATGTGCATTAAGCTGATATTTAAAAAAGACATGCCTTAAGCTTCAGGCTTTGCCTCCTCACATCATCATCACCATCATCATCTAGTATAGCTTTCAACATTCATAACACACACACACACACACACACACACACACACTAATACTTAACGTACCTCATTCTGTAAACCTGTATGTTTTATATGCCTCTAGTATGTGATGTAAGTGAAACGCTGTTTGCTGACTGGGGCTGAGGGACGTTTCAGCCTGAGTTTGTTATGCTGTTAGAATCCTTCCTCTTTCTTCACTCGTCCTCCCCCCAACCCCAACCCCAACCCCCCCCCCCCCCCAAAACCCCACCGTTGGCTGGTCGATCGTGTCTGTGGGGTTTGAGGGTGTTCGCTCGCGCTGAAAAGTGTGTAATGAATGGTGATGTACAAAAAAAAAAAATGGTGGTTTGACAAAAATAAAAAAGGTAAAAAAAAAAAAAAAAATAGGTTGTAGTTCTGTCTCTTGATGGTGACGTATTGTTAAATTTGCATGCGTTGTGACACACCCTTTAAGGCAGTGGTAGCTCAGCTGTTGGAAGGTCATGAGTTCAAATCCCAGCACCACCAAGCTGCCATTGCTGGGTCCTTAACCCTTAACCGCTCAGCTGTATCCTGTCTCAGTTGTAAGGTGCTTTGGATAAAAGTATCATCCAAATGAAGTAAATGTGAAGTGGGAATCACAACAGGAAACTCTAAGCAGGCAAAGAAAAGAAAAAAACAACAAAAAAAAAAAGAACAACATTTTGACCCTAGCATATGTAGGCAGACGTGATGCTTTTTTCCCCCCAGATGTGTGCCGAGCAACATAATGATTATTAATTAATAACTAGCATCTCATCCGATGCTTAACCAGACCAAAGAGATCACAGTCCCGCCCACTCGTTTTCTATTGGCTCACATTTGAATTCACAAGACAGTTCACGAAGGTAAAGTCGATAAGAAGCGAAGGCCACCACGTCTCACGTCTCACGTCCTTTCCTCTTCAGTGACATGGCACAAGAAAATAATACGGGTAAACTGTAAATATTGGCACCTCTGGTTTTTCCTCACATGCCACTGTCTTGTGATTGGTCAAAAGGTAAAAAAAAAAAAAAAAAAGCACCTCATGGCACACTTTTTTGTTTTGTAACACAGACAGCAGAGCTTTTTTTAAAAATGGCCGCTTCCTGTAGACTTATATGGGAACAAAACAAAAAACAACAGTGAACGCATCCTTTCAGATGAGCCACAATCCAATGCTTCACTTTTCAGGTTCCTGCGATCCTGCGATTTGAACACAACCTTTTGTTCATTACGATAAAATACCAGATAAAACGAATTACTGAAGGTTGTTGTCTGATGTTGTCTGATTTCAGAGCCATCTCAATAGACTGGTGAAGCGTAATGGAAAGATTAGTTTACTGTCGTGATTCCCGTTCATCCGTATAATAAAATTAATTACAGATTGCATGTTTAAACGGCAAGAAATTAAGATTAATTGCGCACAAATGTTTTGGCACCACCTGCCCTTACACATGCAAGAAAAACACTGCTGATGAGGGGAAAATATCCGTTTAATCAGAAACAGCTTTGAAAAATAACATGCAGTATTAATAAAATATGAAATACTGGCACAAGAACTAATTAATTGCTTGATATAACAATACAGTCAAAATACAGTAGAGACAGAAAGATGATGATGGACCACTAGGTGGCTCTGTATACCTCTTTAGAGCTCTTTCCCCCATTTCGTTTCCTATTCTATAGTGCTCAGAAGTTCATTTTGTCTGATCACATGTCCATATCCTGATTTATTCATCCATGAAGAGTTAGCATAGAGTCAAAAAAAAACAACAACAAAAAAAAACCTGAGTCCACTATCAAGAAAGTTTTATTTCACCAGTTATCAAATAAATAAATAAATAATAGTGGAGATAGCACCCATCTGATACCCAGTATCAGGAAAAAAAAAAAAAGGGTGGATCAGATAAATGGCAAAGATTGGAATTGGATTCAGAAAAGTAATGTATATTTGGGGCTGAAAACGTTTACATATAACATTTTTGTTATAACTTTTTGTTGGGATTGATTTTATTATATTTATACTTTATTATATTTGTTATTTTTACAGTGTAAGTGATTTTTGTGGAAAATTTTGTGAGTTTAACTTTTTTGTATCGGCCGATGCTCACGGTTTTGGTATTGGAGAAGAAAAAAGAGGTACCGTGCCATCTCTAAATAATAGAATTTTGTATAGAAGCACAAAAGTACACAACTGATCATAAACATGATACACAATTTTGTTCTTATTAACAGAAAACATGACATTTCTAGGAAAATAAAGTACAGATGCTTATCACTGATAGATGGTTGATGGAACGGTTCGTAATGTTCTCGACGTGTTTTGATAAGATTCGATTGTGATATTAACAGAGGTGAAGTATTTAAGTCTGTATTATAGTTGAGTATCATTACACTCTTAAAAATAAAGGTTCCAATTAGAACCAAAAAGGGGCTGTTCAGCCTGAAGCCATAGGAGAACCCTTTTAAGTTGCACAAAGAACCTTTTACTTTCAAGTCCTTTAGAGAACCATCTATTTACTGGTGCTTTAAAGAACCCACAAATGGTTCTTCAGAGCAGTGCCACAAGGAACCATGTTATCATAAGTTCACTAAAATAAATCTTAGTTACTGCTTTAAGGAACCAAAGTAAGGTTTTTAAGAGTGATGCCAGGAGGACCTTTTCTAGTCCTACAAAGAACTTTATAGGGTTTAATTTAACCTGTTAAGGGATGATACCTTGAAGAACCAATACACTGCTCTGAAGAACCTTCTTTAATCGTCAAAGAACCATATAAGTCAACTCAAGAACCCTATAAAATGAAAAAAGAAGGTTCTTCACAGAACCTATGGTGCTGTAAAGAACCATTGAAGAGCCTTTATTTTGTGTGCTAAAGTGTACTTTAAGAAAAAGAACAAACCCGATCACAAATTCATCCGAACTAACACGTTGCTGGATTTCATTCGATTTCGTTTCATGAGTACAGTACATTCAAGTTTGCATAATTTCCTTATTTATGCTCTCAGTTTTTGTATTTCGAGTTGCGAACTAGGTTTTGTGGCCGAGGAGTGCTCCTGGAGCTTTTATTTAGGCCCTTTGGAGTCTGCGAAAGAGTGATAGTGGATTTCCTCTCCATGTATGTGCTACTACTGTATCTGTTGGCCACCTACAGCCTACAGCTGAGGAACGTTTCTCCTCAGGGTGCACAGCATGGCTGAATGAGCAACATGCTTATGGAAAATGAGATATAGTCAGGAGAACCTCAGGAGAACGGCAGAGAGGGGAAAACGAACACACCCGTCTAAGGTGTAGGACGAGGGGATAGGAGTGGAAGCGCAAAACGTTATATTTTCTGCAAAAAAAAAGAAAAAAGTAATAAGGAGAGAGAGACAGAAGCTCTATAACATGCTGGAGTGGCATTTTTTTAATTGTGTTTATTAATTTTGTTAACACACTACCAAAAAAAAAAAAAAAAAGGATCATTTTAGAAACAAAGATAAGCAAGAAAACACCCAGAGGTACAAGGACTAACCTGAAAGCCAAAATATGTCTGTAACAGAAATATGCATTGTAAAAGAAATTATAGGGTTTTTTTTTTTTTTTTTTTTTTTTTTGGGGGGGGGTTCATAAATTTTGACCCATACACAGATTTATCAAACATTTTAAAGTGAATGTCTCAGTAAAAACAATGTTATAGCTTTTAATAAATGATGATAAATCTTGCTAGTGGACTCTTGGGCCCTGCTGTACAACAGATATAAAAAGTCTACACACCCCTGTTAATGTGGCAGGTTTTTGTGAAGTAACAGAATGACACTAAGATAAAGCATGTCAGAAATTTTTCCACCTTTAATGTGAAATTGCAAAATATACAAATAAAGTGAAAAAAACAATCAGAAACTTTTACAATACCCTAGTTGTGGCTAAGTGTGCACAATCCAAAACTAATACTTTGTTGAAGCAGCTTTTGATTTTATTACACCACTCAGTCTTTTTCGATAAGAGTTTATCAGCGTGGCACAGCTTGACTTGGCTCTTTCTTGCAAAAACATTCTAGATCCGTCAGATTGTAAGGGTATCTCCTGTGCACAGCCCGCTTCAGGTCACCCCACAGGGGTGGATTTATTTGGATTCAGGTCTGGGCTCTGGCTGGGTCATTCAAAAACATTGATCTTGTTTTGGTTAAGCCGTTCCTTTGTTGATTTGGATGTATGCTTTGGGACATTGTCGTGCTGAAAGGTGAAATTCCTTTTCATCTTCAGCTTACTAGCAGACACCTGAATTAAAAAAAAAAAAACCTACAAACGACTGGTATTTGTAGCTATTCATGATTCCCTCCACCTTGATAAAAACCCTCAGTTCTGGTTGAAAAAGAGCAGCACTAAAACATGATGCTGCCACCACCATGCTTTTGTGAGAAAGGCCTTCCGTCTAGCCGCCCTACCCCATAGCCCAGACATGTGAAGAATGCAAGAGATTGTTGTCACATGCAGAGATTAATCAGTACTTCTCAGATATTCCTGCAGCTCCTTTAAAGTTGCTGTTGTTGTTGGTCTCTTGGCAGCCTCCCTGGTACGTTTTTATTTTGTCCTTTTGTATATTTTGGAGGGACGTCCTGTTCTTGGTGATGTCACTGTGGTGCTCCATTTTCCCCACTTGTTGATGATGGCCTTTACGGTGTTCGATGGTACATCTTATGTTTTGGAAATTCTTATATACCCCTCTCCTGATCGATTCCTTTCGACAAGTGAGACCCCGTACAGGCTTTGTCAGCTCTTTGCGGACCATGGCATCAGCAGTCAGATGAAACCAAGAAGATGTGACGAAAATCCTACAGAAACAGCTGGTCTTCATTTAGGGTTAATCAGAATCATTCCATTGATGACAGCTGACAGATTGAATGTGATTGGTTCATTCTGAACACAGCCACACCCCCGATTATAAATGGGTGTGCACACTTATGCAACCAGGTTATTGTAACTTTTTTATTTTTCCTATTTTTCTGATTGTTTTTCATTTAATTTATATAGGTTATAATTTAATATTGAGGGTGGAAAAAGTTCTGACATGATTTATCTTGGTTTCATTTTAACAGGGTTGTGTAGACGTTTATATCCCCGCCTATAGTATAATCCAATTTTTCCATAATAATCACATTCATCATGTCTCACACAGCCTGTCCTGCCGTCATGCCTTTCATGTCCACAAAGACGTGGCGAGTCTCAGTGCTGGTAGTTTTACTTCCTCTGGCGCTGAAGCAGCAGACCTTCAGGAAGCTTTTACTCACCTGATTTGCCCCTGTGTGAGTAAACTGAGGGGCAGAAGGAGTGACAGGACAAGAGGACGGGGCAGGATGGGAGGAGATTTGGGTCAGAGGGGTGGCGGCAGTGGCTCTGCAAAAGCAGCAGCCCTTAAGAACGTTCTGGAAGGCTTTTTTGAACTCCTGGCTAAAGCAGGTGTAGATAATGGGGTTTAGGCAGCTGTTGAAGTATCCAAGCCAGAAGGTGATCTTAAACACGGTGTCCGAGGGTCTGTGAGATGGGAAGATGGAGCCTACAGAGACAAAAATGAATCAATAAAATGTGTCTATCATCACTAATTATATATTGCTGTAATTAACGACACTGCTTTATATTTAGGCTTAAAGATCAGCCTATATTGTTTGAACCAAACTGATTGAGTGTGTTTTGGTCATGGCAAAGACAACACAACTAAATCGTGTTAGGAATTTATTAAAATTATTTATTTGTTTATTATCTTGATTAATAGTATTGCACTAACAATTAACAAATTCATGTTTTGTGCATCACTACACTACAAAATCTTAGTAAAAAGGTTCTTCGAGATTATTTAACGGTTCATTAGGTAATTGATTGTTCTTTGGTTCCTAAAACCTTTTCTGACTGGAAAACACTTATAAAGCATGCACAGAACTTTTAAAAGTTCTCCTGGAGGAACAAGTGAAGAACCATTAAATTATAATTAAAGGATAACTGGCTTCATCTGGATGTCTCACTATCTTTTAGTAACATCCAGAGGGGCACGATGGTTTAATGGTTTTGGTCAGGTTTGCCTCGCACCTCTGGGATTGGGGGTTCGAATCCCGCCTTAGTCCTGTGTGTGCGGATTATGCCTGTTCTCCCTGTCCTTCGGGGTTTCCTCCGGGTACCCCGGTTCCCCCCGTCCCCTCCAGTCCAAAGACATGCATTGTAGACTGATTGGCATTTCCAAAGTGAATGTGTGTGTGATTGTGCCCTGCAATGAGTTCCCTGGGATAGGCTCCAGGCTCCCCACGACCCTGTGAAGGATAAGCGGTATGGAAAATGGATGGATGTTATAATACAGACTTTCCTAACTTTATCACAAATATTAAACCTCACAAAACAAAGCCATGTTTCCCATTTCTGGGAAATGTGCTCATAGATCTGTCACTTATAAATGCGTACACACGAATTGCTATTTGCTGTGTGACATTTTGAAAACAAGCCCATTCAAACACATATCACTCCACTGTGTATACATTTCCACCCCACAATGCATTTTATCTTTGTATGAAAGCCCCATTTAAATGCAGACACACAGCAATAAGAGAGCTCTTTATACTGTCGTTTACACATAGCAGGATTAAATGAGAAATGAGAAGGTTATATGAAAAGCTGATCACAAACAAATCATAACAACAAAATGAAACCGTAACAATGACAACTTTGCCATTCAGTTGTAAATGGCCGTGCATCTAGAGTACATGCTGTTCAGAGAACTAGTGAAGCTTTTACAGAGCCAGCTCGCATTTCTAATACTGCTTTACAATCCACGGTCCACATACTCCTTACAGTTTATTAATACAAAATGTAACCCTTCTCAAATATCTACAGATATAACATCATAGACATCAGTTGCATAAAAGGAAAGAGATACGTAAGGAACAATTGACGATGTGCCGTTGAATTATTAGAAAATAATGCATTATTAATGCATCTAATAATTCGACGGAACGGAGTCAATTATTCCGCTTTTATCACAGTTACCACACCTCAAGACATTGTTCAGATGTTTTATTTCAAGACATTTGCCAGGCTTTTGTCCTTAAAACGCTCTTGTGTGTGGAACTAATTTATTACGCATCCCATCTCAAGCCTCCGTTGCTAATTCCAAAGCATTTTAGAGCTAGTAACAGAGGCTCGAGCCATTGATAAGCAGTTATTGGAGAGAGAGAGAGAGAGAGAGAGAGAGTTCACAGTTTTTTTTTTTCCGTTTCATGCTGATAATATAAAAATAGAACAAATAAATAAATATCGATAGGCCTACTTGTTCACAGGGTTTTTTCGTTTTTTATTACTGCAGAAAATACAACGAATAAATAAATAAATATTGATACTTGTTCACTGACTTATCACACGTGCCCTCTCTTTCTTTTTCTCTCTCTCTCTCTCTCTCTCTAATAACTGCATATCAATGACTCAAGCCTCCGCTTTGCCTCGTGGCTGCATCACCACCTCAGGTGCACATTATTTTTCTACCCCTCATCAATTACTCCTTATATATTTCTGGAAAATTGTAGTTTTCTGTCATTTTGTTTGTTGTTAGATCTGTGTGTTGTGGTGGACAGTCGGCTAACTTTTCCATTATTTAAGTTAACTTGGCAAAGTGATATGGAACTGTAATGCGATCAAGACCTGACTGGAACTACTTTTGCTCTGCATTTACTAAAAAATAATTGCACACCTCGGAACGTCTGACAGCCAATCAGAATCGAGAATACAGCAGTGCTGTGGTATAACTGCTGGTATTGTGTTTAGTAGTTCCGTAAAGACCTAGGCTAAGAAAAGCAGCTTTTGGCTCTGGGTGAGGAGAAAGGAGAAGTGTTGGGGTAGTAACACCTAACACCTAACCTAAGATCTAGTTGCAGGGGGTGGCAGGGAGACATCCCTGCCACTGCTCCGCCACCAGGAGACGTTCAGGGATTAAAGGAGTGAAACGTTGTTGAACGATGGTACCCGGCTGATGACCCTGCAGCTGACCTATGCCATATGGAACCAATGGCACTGAGCACGCATTAATGGTGCCAGTGGGGCTTGTCACAGCCTTAGTCACTGGGGAGGCCTGTATGGTTTTGGTTGCGGTAGGCATGGTGGCAAGGCTGAAGGAAGAGCGGTAATCCTATGGGCACCGGAGGAGGTGCGACAGGCAGTAATGTTATAGCAGGGCAACATCTACCCGTCTAATTAAAGTTATTTATTCTGTGTGTGTATCTTCTTAAAGTTTTGACAGCATTATATCTATAGCTCCAATTCATTGCAATTCCTATTAAAAGGATTTACAAGCAGTAATTAAAATGCCTCATTTATTTTTGGTATAAATCATATACAATATGTTGTGCTGTTATAAGAAAATAATCAGTGAAGGCATGGTGCAATGAAGCGGACTTACTTTTGCCAGGCCAGAGTTGATTATTTTACTGACACAGCATGCCCTGATGTGTTGTGTTCCCCTTATACCACAGCAATTTCCCAATGCTCAAATTATTCAAAACAAATTTTATCATTATTGATTTTAAAAATGACACAACATGCTTTTTATATATTTATAGTTACATTTAATGTTGTAGAACAAGTTAGTTCCTGTTCTCACTTACGTTATAGCAGCTATAAACAATCGTTTCCTCACCAGCCTCTCATTCTGATCTCTCTTGAAGTTTATTAGACAAAAAGTGCAACTTGTCATGTTCCAGTGTACTGAAGACCTATATGTGTTGGAAAACTTAAAGTTAGAGCTTTATATCTAGCACTGACACTGGAGACTCCTTCCATAAATGTTAAATAAACATCTCCTTACAGAAAACTTCACCATATAAGTGATTACAATGCATCCGCCATACAAGTCCCTGTGACAATATGCATTAATATAAACCTGTGATTTACAACTCTCTGAGCTGCTGTTACAGAAAATTATTCAACACCTTCTGACCAATCGGCGCTGAGAATTAAACAGTGCTGTGGTATAAAGACTATGGTACATATTTAGAGTGCTTAGAACTGGTCAACATCTTTTTATTTGTCAAAACATAAACTGTACTGTACTCACTGATGGGCAGCACGAGGAAGAAGGGCAGCCAGCAGAGGACGAAGCAGCCCACCACTATGCCCAGGGTCTTCGCCGCTTTCATCTCCCTCGAGAATGTGAGCAGCTTCACAAGGGCACCATAGGAGCGACATTTCCTACTTCCGTCATCTTCCTTTCCACTCTCAGCATGACATCTCTGAGCATTGCCACGGTGGATCCTGAACGCCACGCCATCCTTTACGTCACTGTGCCATTGCCCATCATTGAGACTTCTTGCATTCCTGCGTGCCACCATGTAGACTTTACAGTACATGACTAATATTACAGTGAGGGGAATGTAGAAGGAGCAGGCGGCCGAGAAAATGGCATATCCTGGGTCTTCGTTGACACTACACACTGATTCGTCGTCAGGCATCGGCTCTCTCCAGCCAAACAGTGGCCCGACAGAAATGCCAGCCGACACCACCCAGACAGCCACCATGGCACCAACGGCACGCCCACTTGTGGCGAGACACGGGTATCGCAGCGGGTAGCTGACAGCCAGCCAACGGTCCACGGAGATGACGCAGAGGTTGAAGATGGATGCGGTGCAGCACAGGACATCGAGAGATGCCCACACGCCACACAGAGCCCGGCCCAACACCCAGCGTCCCAGTGCCTCAAATGAAGCTGACAATGGTAAAACCACGCAGCTCAGCAGCAGATCAGCAACAGCTAAGTTGACGATGAAGTAGTGCGTGACTGAACGGAATTGACGGTGGCATGCGACAGACACGATGACCAGCACGTTACCCATTACTCCAAACACAACGAAGAACATAAAGACCACCACCATGGTCACCACCTTTGGGAGGTTTACATCATACGCTGACGGCTGGGTGCAGTTCAGACAGCTGTCTAGGTTTAACACAGCTGTGAGGTTTTCTTCAGCGGGCACCATTACACATCTGCTGTGAACATGCTCTTGTGTTTATTGCTCAATTCTTAAACTTATCATGATCAGGTGGTACATACAGTGTTTGACGTCATAGTCATCCATGTGTTAAATCCGTCTGGAGATCAGACTGGTTCTGGGTTCATTCAGGTCAAAAGGAATTGCCATCTTCACCTTGTTAAAGCCTTATATCCAGCAGAAGTGTAGGGACATCAAAATCTAAACACTCTTACAGCATCCTGTAAATAGAGAGGAAGAAGACCTGGTGAAATAGCAGACACCTGATCCATAATATGATTTAAAATATAAATGAAGCTCCGTGATTATATTTTGGTGATTGTCTTTTGGTGATTATCTCGCAGCTTGTCATAAGCTCAGTATCCAGAGCTCAATATCACATGTCACTCAGTGCATTGAGGTATCTACTGATTTGCCTATTTAAAGAGTAAGTAAATCTGTAATATAGGTTGGTGTAGTACAGTATAGTAGTGTAGTATAGCCATAGCATAGTGTAGCATGGTGTGGTGCAGTATAGTATGGTATTGCATAGTATAACATAGTATAGTACAGTATAGTGCAGTACACCGTGGCATGGTGTGCTATAGAATAGTACGGTTTAGTATAGTGTAGTGTGGTATAGTGCGGCTCATTATAGAATTGGGTGGTGTGGTGTGGCGCAGCATAGCGTAGTATAGTGTAGCATAGTATGGCATGTTAGACAAAAGAACTATGGTATGGTGCAGTATAGTGTAGTGTAGTATAGTAGATACAGTAGTTATATTTCCATCCAAACTCATGCACTGCACGTGCACTTAAACTGATATTGACCCTTAAACTGTTCAATTTGTGCATCCAAAATGTATAATTTACTGAGTGTAATATAATAGAAATTAAAGGCTTAGATCTCAGTTTTGGAGCATGATATTTTTAAACTAAGTGCACTGCTGTGTTTGTATTGGCTGCCCTGATGCACAGTGTGAATTTGGGGAAAATCAGAGAACATTAAATTTTTACCCCCAAAAAACACAAAGGCCCTTACCATTTTTTGGGGTCAAAAATCTGACGTTCTCAGATCTTCACCAGATTTGTACTGTGCGTTGAGGCGGTCAAGACTAACACAGTAGTGCACTTAGTTTCATCCCAACACGTTCCAAAGTCAGGATATAGCGTAGTATAATACAGCATAGTATCGCATAGTATGGTATAGTACAGTACAATGTAGTATAGTATAGTACATAATAGCCATGGTATAACATAATACAGTGTACTATAGTACAGCATAGTATCGCATAGTATAGTATAGTACAGTACAGCACTATGCAGTATAGCACAGTACAGTACAGTGCTGTGTAGTATAGTACAGCACTGTGTAGTATAGTATAGCACAACACTGTGTAGTATAGTACAGTACAGTGCTGTGTAGTATAGTATAGCACAGCACTGTGTAGTGTAGTACAGTACAGTGCTGTGTAGTATAGTACAGCACAGCACTGTGTAGTATAGTGCAGTACAGAGCTGTGTAGTATGGTACAGTAATGCGTAGTATAGCACAGTATAGTGCTGTATAGTATAGTACAGTACAGTACAGTGTAGCATGGTATAGTACAGTACTGTGTAGTATAGTAAAGTATAGTACTGTGTAGCATAGTATAGTACAGTACAGCATAGTATAGTACAGCATAGTACAGTACATTAAGGTACAGTACAGTACAGTGTGGTACAATATAATCCAGGACAGCATATTATAGTATAGCACTGCATAGGTCTAAGTATAAGCATATTATAGCATAGTATAATGTGGCAAGAAAAAGTAGCTATAGTATAGCATGGTACAGTATAGTGTAGTATAGTACAGTACATAAAATAGCCATGGTATAACATAATACAATGTAGTATAGTATAGAATAGTATCGCATAGTATAGTATAGTACTGTGTAGTATAGTACAATACAGTGCTGTGTAGTATAGTATAGTACAGCACTAGTAGTAGTATAGTATAGTATGGTTGTTAGTATTGCTCACACTTCGTGTGTGTGTGTATGTCTGTGTTTCCGTGTTCCCTCTTGTGTCCAGGTCCTGCCGTGTTAACGTCTTGGGTCTTCCGCACCATCTCGCACCATCTGCAGGTGTGCTCCATCATCATCACCATGGCATATAAGGCACCCCTGGAGAGAACATCGGCAGCCTAGTGCTCCTTCTCTGTGTTTCTGTGATTTACTCTCTGTGTTTGAGTTCTGTTCGTGCTTGACTTCTGCTATTGACCCTAAGTTCATTTCATTTGTGTCTTTTGAGTTTTGGTTTTGACTATTTATTGTATATATTTTGTTTTGTAGAAATATTGTCACTTAATATTTACACGTAAATATTCTGTGTGTTGTCCAAGACGCACAGTCCAGGTGTAGGACTTGGCTGCCATTTTTGTTGAGTGTGGGATGAAGGGAAGCAATTCTCATTTATTTATTTTCTTTATTTGTGTAGGTTACGTAGCTCTCTCTGTACAGTTAGTTTGGGTGTTTGTTTGTTTTTCCATATCCCTTTTTCACAATATATCTCATAAACGAGAAATTCTTGCCAGCGTCCTTTATTCATTCCACATTTTCCCATCACACTTTTTCTGTTATCGTTCCCAACCCTAGACTGGGGCATAACAATGGTATAGTACATATAATAGGTATAATGTTTTAAAATGGGTATATTTCCATTCAGTTTCCAAACTCATGCACTGCATGTGTACTTTAACTGATATCAAACAGTAAATGTTTAAATTTGTGGTTCCAAACCTGTATATTTTATTGAGTGTAATATATTAGAAATGAGAGGCTAAGATCTCAGTTCTGGAGCATGATATTACAAAACTAAATGCACTACTGTGTTAGTCTTGACTGTCCTAACGCATGGTGTGAATATGAATAAAATCAGAAAATGTTACATTTTTTGCCCATAAAAACACAAAGGCTAACCCCTTACCGTGTTTCTTTTTTTGGGCGAAAATGTGACATTCTCAAATCTCCGCCAAATTCGCATTGCACATTAGGGGGGTCACCACTAACACAGTAGTACACTTAGTTTCGAAATATCACCTTCCAAACTTGAGATATTACTATTATATTATAGTATAGTGTACAGTAGATGAAATTGGTACATTTTCATTGAAACTCATACACTGCACATGTCGTTTAACTGATATCGACCAGTAAATGTTTACATTTCTGCACCACAGACCTGTATAGATTATTGAGTATAATATACAATACTACTACTACTACTATAATAATATTAATAATAATACGTTTAATTTATATAGTGCCTTTCTAACACCCAAGGTCACTTTACAACAACAGTAGAAACAGATGATAACACAAAATAATGATAAACATAATATGATAAAAACAACAACAACAACAAAAAAAAAAACATACAAACATACTGATTTGCAGAACCCTCCAAAAATAGCTGTGATATAATTTCATTGCCGTAGCCGCTCACAGTCCCAATGAAGGCCTACACTGGTACATCCCACACAGTCTGCACAGCTGCGGCACCACCAGGCACCACCTCTCTGAACACCGCGTCAAGGAGAGTCGCAGAGCTGCACGTAAAGTGTAAAGTGAATACAGACATATCGCTGAGCAGCACTCAGAGCAGCCCCGAGTACGCTCGGAACAAACTCCGAACTCCCTGCCATCGACGAAAGTAGCAGGCACGCTAAAAGTGATCATACGCTGCACTCAATCTACAGCAAGAAGACACAGGCATCGCACATGGTGGAATCCACCGCTCAGGATTAGGTTTGGAGCCCTGTCACAACTGGCAACCACCCGACAATTTCAACCAGCGAATAAAACAGTGAGAAAGACGCCAAAACAAAACATCAAACATACAAACACAAAAAAGAAAGAGCAAACAGAAAGGAATAGAAAAAGAAAAGAAAAGCGACGGCGATGTGAAAAAATGACGACTTCTATTGGAAATGAGAGGTGCAGACCATAGTTCTGGATCGTGACAAGGCAAAACTAAGTGCGCTAATGTGTTAGTCATGAACAATCTAACACACTGTGAATTTTCTGAAAATCAGAGAATGCTGAATTTGTTTTTGCCCAATCATTGTTGGTTGAAAATAATTGACATTCTCAGATCTTCACTAAAGTGTGTTAGGGAGGTGTGTTTCTGAACTAAAGTGTGTTAGGGAGGTCAAGATTAACACCAGACTGCACTTAGTTTCATTCTGTCACACTCCAAAGCTAAGGTATAGTATAATACAGTATAGTATAACACAGTACAGTATAAGTATAGTACAAATATTGTACAGTACAGTATAGCATAACATATTATAGTATAGCGCAGCACAAAATACTACAGTATGGTAGATAAAACAGGTAAAGTATAATAAAGAACATAACAGTATGGTGTAGTATAGTATGGTATAGTAGATTATTAGATAGTAGATATAGTAGATTATTTCCTCATTTGTGAGTCGCTTTGGATAAAAGCGTCTGCTACATGAATAAATGTAAATGTAAATAAATGTAGATAGAATAGGCATAACATACTAAAGTATAATGGATAAAATAGTTATAATATAGTACAATACAGTACAGGAGATAAAACAGGTACAGTATATTTCCATTCAAACTAATGCACTGCACATGTGTCTCAAACTTATATTTTATTCAGTGTAATATATTGGAAATGAGTACCTAAGATCTCAGTTCTGGAGTGTGACAGGACAAAACTAAGTGCACTACTGTGTTAGTCTTGACAGTCATAATACACTGGGTGAATCTGGTGAAAATCAGACAATGTTGAATTTTTTTCACCCAAAAACACAAAGGGGGATTTTTGGGGGGATTGAAAAATCGATGTTCTCAGATCATCACCAAATTCGCCTTGTGTGTTCAAATAACTTGATATATAAAATAACAAAATTAAAATAACTTGAATTAACTCAAAATTTAACCCTCATGTATTTTACCCCTCACATTTAGTTGAACTTCCAGTGACCAGTATGAGAGAGTGTGAGAGCGATAACACCAAACTTAACACACCTGCTCCCCATTCACACCTGAGACCTTGTAACACTAACGAGTCACATGACACCAGGGAGGGAAAACGGCTAATTGGGCCCAATTTGGACATTTTCACTGAGGGGTCAAGACTAACGGAGAAGTGCACTTACTTTTGTACTATCATCCTCCAAAGCTGAGATATACTATTGCATAGTGTAAAAATAGTGGGTAAAATATAATATACTATAGTGTGTGTGTGTGTGTGTGTGTATATATATATATATATATATATATATATATATATATATATATATATATATATATATATATATATATATATATATATATATATATATATATATATATGTAGTGTACAGGTTGCAGTACAATACAGTTATACAGTTGATTAAATAGGTATATTTGCACCACATGTGTACTTTAACTGATATCGACTAATAAATTTTTACATTTGTGTGCAACAAATTACTTTATTTTACTGAGTGTAATATATTGGAAATCAGCACCTAAGAAAAATTTACATTCTCAGATCATCACTAATGATGAGTCACGGCCGAGACTAACGGAGAAGTGCGCATACTTTTCCAAAGCTGAGATATAGTATAGCATAGTATATCACAGTTTGGTGTAGCATAGAACAGCATAGTATAGACTAGAACGGTATAAGTAAAGTGTACAGCATGGCATAATATGGTACAGTACGGTACAGCATTGCAAAGTAGATAAAATAGGTGTAGCATAGGAAAGCACAGTATAGTGTAGTGTAGTATAGTATCGTATGGGTGTAATATATTGGAAATGAGCACCTAAGATCTCAGTTGTGGAGTGTAATAGGACAAAAGTACTGTAAGTGAACTACTGTGATAGTCTTGACAGTCCTAATACTCTTGGTGAATTGGGTGAAAATCAGAGAATGTCCAATTACTTTTGAGCCTCTAAAATTGCGGTCTCTGTATGGAAATGATTGGAATTCCTAAGCTGTTCACCCGACTTGGATGTAAAGACACTCAAATTAAAGCTGAAATTCTGCACTTTGAGTTCAAATTCATTATTTAATTGCAACATTGGACAGTTACAGAGACATCTTTCTCAGACTATTTAACAGGATGTAAAGCCATGTAGGCAAAATATTTATTAACTTAAAAAATACATACATACAGCAGCTTAAAGTGGATTTTTAGATACTGAACCAACATTTTTATCATATTATTTAGCAAAATACTGTACACTATGGCTAACAAGCACATATGAGTGTGATTTGTCAGGTGTCCACATACTTTTGGCAATATAGTGTAATTAGTAATTTAGTAATACTATTGAAATTAAGCTTCTTTCAAAACATCTGGGACCAGGTCCAGTGGAACACAATTAACTAAATTAGATCCACCTGCCAGGGATATTCATTCTAATACACCGCCCTGCATCAGATTTGCTGAATAGGATCTGATAGTTGTTTCTTACTAATACTTAGATGCTGAGTCCAGATATGCTGTTAGTTTTGCTCTAGAACATCACAACTTTTCAAAAAGCCTGATGTCCAGTGTAGATCTTTTTTGCCTAAGATGGACCATAAACGTTAGAGCTATTGCCAGATCCACTGCCACCAACACAGGAAACACTATGTTTATGTACAATAGGTGAGCAACATTTATCTGATTAGCCCTTATATGAATGCTAGGCACACTTACATGTACACAAAACTCCTGATTTCAGGGATTTATAATGACCAGTGAAAGACGGAAATGCGAGCATAGCCCGGATGATTTCTGCTACATCTGTGGGTGTTTTTGCCATTCCAGAAAATCCCTCAAAAGGAAGTTCACTCCTTAAGCACTCCGCATATTATTATAATGTTCATCTTTTGAAATAACTTTATTTTGAGATTTTCACAGACATTTCACAGACTATTTGTCTGCTGTTCATGTTGTAAACAAGTGTTATGTTTTGTGTGTCTATTGTTGCAATTAATAAATAATAATAGTGAAATTTGACAGCTTCTACCAATTTAAATAAAACCCTGAAAGCAATATAAATATAGCAAAATGATTTAAAAATTCATTCTTATTTTGTGGGAAAACAGTACGTGATAGGGAATTTTCAGTGGCATATTTGAACTCAGCATGACCAAAATAGGTAAAAACAAGTGGGATTTGCAAAACAGCATAAACTTTTTTTCTAGATGCAGGGCGGTGTAATCATTCTAATAAGTGACTAAATAGGCCACATGGAGGTGAAAAAGTCCAATCTGGCAACATGCACATCTAGATAAGCGGCTCTAAAATCACGGAACTTCAGTGAGGCCAAAAACATTTGGACATTTTATTTTTATTATTACATTTTTCCGCCTAGTAAAGTCTGTCGACGGCAGTTTTGGCAGTTATTTTCAGTCACACGTAACCCAAGCCTTATCAGCTTAAACGTGAAGAGACCCATAAAACAGAAACAGATCAACAAAATTATGTGTTACACACGGATTTCAAATCACTGTTTAACTCTGACAAAAACTGTGTAAATAATGTGAGGTGTTCACCTAAAAAAAAAAAAAAAAAAAAAACTGCAATAACTGTGTAGTGTACTGTAATATAATTAATATAGTAATTTACAATAACAAATAACTTGAAAGTTGTTAAATAACTTATATTAAAAGTTATTTGATATATAATATCAAATATATATATATATATATATATATATATATATATATATATATATATATATATATATATATATATATATATATATATATATATATATACAGGTGCATCTCAATAAATTAGAATGTCGTGGAAAAGTTCATTTATTTCAGTAATTCAACTCAAATTGTGAAACTCGTGTATTAAATAAATTCAATGCACACAGACTGAAGTAGTTTAAGTCTTTGGTTCTTTTAATTGTGATGATTTTGGCTCACATTTAACAAAAACCCACCAATTCACTATCTCAACAAATTAGAATATGGTGACATGCCAATCAGCTAATCAACTCAAAACACCTGCAAAGGTTTCCTGAGCCTTCAAAATGGTCTCTCAGTTTGGTTCACTAGGTAAGCCACAAACATTCATTGCCAAAGAAGCTGGCTGTTCACAGAGTGCTGTATCCAAGCATGTTAACAGAAAGTTGAATGGAAGGAAAAAGTGTGGAAGAAAAAGATGCACAACCAACCGAGAGAACCACAGCCTTATGAGGATTGTCAAGCAAAATCGATTCAAGAATTTGAGTGAACTTCACAAGGAATGGACTGAGACTGGGGTCAAGACATCAAGAGCCACCACACACAGACGAGTCAAGGAATTTGGCTACAGTTGTCGTATTCCTCTTGTTAAGCCACTCCTGAACCACAGACAATGTCAGAGGCGTCTTACCTGGGCTAAGGAGAAGAACTGGACTGTTGCCCAGTGATCCAAAGTCCTCTTTTCAGATGAGAGCAAGTTTTGTATTTCATTTGGAAACCAAGGTCCTAGAGTCTGGAGGAAGGGTGGAGAAGCTCATAGCCCAAGTTGCTTGAAGTCCAGTATTCAGTTTCCACAGTCTGTGATGATTTGGGGTGCAATGTCATCTGCTGGTGTTGGTCCATTGTGTTTTTTGAAAACCAAAGTCACTGCACCCGTTTACCAAGAAATTTTGGAGCACTTCATGCTTCCTTCTGCTGACCAGCTTTTTGAAGATGCTGATTTCATTTTCCAGCAGGATTTGGCACCTGCCCACACTGCCAAAAGCACCAAAAGTTGGTTAAATGACCATGGTGTTGGTGTGCTTGACTGGCCAGCAAACTCACCACACCTGAACCCCATAGAGAATCTATGGGGTATTGTCAAGAGGAAAATGAGAAACAAGAGACCAAAAAATGCAGATGAGCTGAAGGCCACTGTCAAAAAAATCTGGGCTTCCATACCACCTCAGCAGTGCCACAAACTGATCACCTCCATGCCACGCCGAATTGAGGCAGTAATTAAAGCAAAAGGAGCCCCTACCAAGTATTGAGTACATGTACAGTAAATGAACATACTTTCCAGAAGGCCAACAATTCACTAAAAATGTTTTTTTTATTGGTCTTATGAAGTATTCTAATTTGTTGAGATAGTGAATTGGTGGGTTTTTGTTAAATGTGAGCCAAAATCATCACAATTAAAAGAACCAAAGACTTAAACTACTTCAGTCTGTGTGCATTGAATTTATTTAATACACGAGTTTCACAATTTGAGTTGAATTACTGAAATAAATGAACTTTTCCACGACATTCTAATTTATTGAGATGCACCTGTATATATATATATATATATTTGATATATAAAATAACAAAATAACTTGAATTAACTCAAAATTTAACCCTCATGTATTTTAGCCCTCACATTTAGTTGAACTTCCAGTGACCAGTATGAGAGAGTGTGAGAGCGATAACACCAAACTTAACACACCTGCTCCCCATTTACACCCGAGACCCTGTAACACTAACGAGTCACATGACAACGGGGAGGGAAAACAGGTAATTGGGCCCAATTTGGACATTTTCACTGAGGGGTGTACTCACTTTTGTTGCCAGCGGTTTAGACATTAATGGCTGTGTGTTGAGTTATTTTGAGGGGACAGCAAATTTACACTGTTATACAAGCTGTACACTCACTACTTTACATTGTAGCAAAGTGTCATTTCGTCAGTGTTGTCCCATGAAAAGATATAATAAAATATTTACAAAAATGTGAGGGGTGTACTCACTTTTGTGAGATACTGTACATGCAAAAAATTATCGTTTCACAATTAGAAACAAAAAAATAAACAGTATTTTTCCTTAATAAAACCCAGTAGACAGAGAATGCTTGAAGCCCTAATCATTTCTCCACACTGAAGACTGGCACATTTATAAATAATAATAATAATAATAATAATAATAATAAAATAAATAGATAAAACCTGTAAATAGCCAAAAACATTTTTAATACACCAAATATTGAAATATTGTATAGTCTGTATTTTATATAGGCTGTATATAAACTAAATATACTTCATATTTCTTTGATTTTCCAAATAGAAAAATCACAGAAAAAGAAATACATGTCATTTAAGATCGAGACAGGAACAACAACACCAAAAGGCAATAACATTTACACGTGCAACTATCTCACAAATCCACCAATCAGGGAATCACAGCACAATAACCAATTGCATTTACTCATTAACTGGGGTCTCTTTACAATTAGGAAAAGTTGTTAATTCATTAAGACAAAACATCACGAAGATTCAATTTAAGCTTCGAATCTCAGCAGCCTTTAAAATACATGCAACGTGCTTTTAGAGGATCTTTGGAACAAACAAACAAACAAAAAAAAAGTAACTGGAATTTCAAAATCAGACAGCTTTTTTCTGAACAATACAAAAACTCACCTTTTTTCCCCCCTCATGATGAAGTGGTGTCTCCGGAGCTCAAGTGAAAAAGAAAAAAAAATCGAGGTATAAAGGTTAAACGAGTGAAAATATCTGAATCCTGGCAGCATCCTCATGCACGTTACATCCTTTTCAGCCACCTGCAGGATGATGGTATGAGCCACATATACCCCTCCTAACACTTTTGTGCACTCAGGATGGGTGGGAGCACTGGTCAGAGTCCAAGCTCTTCAGCTCCTCAAGCTTTTTTTTTTTTTCTTTTTGGCATATGTTCAGCATTTTTACATTCTCTCTGAGATTACAGTGACACACGCAAGCATGCAGTGCGCGAATTCATTTATCTCGGGTGCTATAAATGTACGCAATTCACAAATGTATTTAACTTGGATTAGATCCATACATCAGAAAGTGTATTTGCTGGTTTGTTGGTTTGCTGCGGTTGAACACTGACTGATTTTGTGGTTACAGTAGTCTCTGTATGTGAAGGTCAGCTCGGATAATGAAAGGAAACAAGAAAGCAGCCTTCGTGATTTATTGGAAATGGCATGACCACAGGTATAAAATGCTCTCAAACTCGGTTGGCTTGGTGTCCATGGTACCCTTGTGCTTTCTAATTTCCAGGTAAGGGCTTTATTTGATGAAACTCACCAGAACCCCTGAAAGCTCACAGCTCCTGTCTGTCCATATGGCAGATAAATATATCTCATTTATATTAATAAATGTTGAAGTTTTTCTTCAGGGCTACATGGCCTGCGTAAATATCACCAGCTTTCTCCAATCCGCTCTCAGACAGACTCTCAGAGACTCGAGGCGTGCTCAGAATTTTAATATACCTTCGGAAAGTTGCTTTGGACGTCAACCAAAAATGAAAAAAAAAAAAAAAAAAAAGAAAAGAAAAGAAAGATGTGGCCAAGTGAGAGGCTCTGTGCTTGCAAGAGATATTTGTCTGATACAAAATGCTTAAAAAAACTTCACATACTGTGGTATATACACTTCAACAAACTCCTTAATAGAACATTGATTTGGTGCTCGTGCATGGAGAACTCGTCTGTTAATGTATGCTAATTTATTCTGAAGAGGTTTGCTTGTGTTTATTTATTCAGAACAGAACAGGAAAATGGCTGTCTGTTAGGAAATTGCTCAGACTAATTGTCACTTCAGTTGTCTGGAAGCTGGAACCGGAAGATAAGCCGCACTCATATCCGAACTCGTTTTGTCTATGAATTAATTCACTCCATCAAGAGCATTAAAGCGTGAAATTCTCATACAGGGTATGAAAAAGTTTGGGACTTCTTTGTGTACAGACTTGAGCAATAAAGCCTCAGAGGAGCATACTGTGGTGATATTTGACTGAAGACATTATGCTGTCCTGTTTCAGTATGTCGTGTCCTGTAGAATAATCGTTTAATACATTTGACACTTTTATCACAGGAGAATTTATTGATGAATAAAAACTCATCTTCTACAATAAAGCAATGACTACATTCCCCAAATAATGACTCAAACATCACAGTACAAAATTGAATCAAATCCAAAATAACCGAGCAATCATTTTTGATATTACCCAACTGGTGATGTTCAACAAGACAGTCATTTTTATTTACATTTTTTGCTTCTCATGTCTAATCATAATAAACATTAATCTACAGTACATCTATCCTGTAATTCTTGTTTTTAAGCCTTTACTGCATGGTGTTGCCATATGGCAACAATTCATTGATCGCCAATTTTTTGATGGGCAATAATACAAAACTATTTAACAGGAAAAAGGGGGCTTTAACTTTCACATAACAACAACAACAAAAAAAAAAATGTCATGTCACATGACCAGGAAGTGCTGTTTGTGCTTCCTTTTCTGCAATCACTTGGCATGGTGAAGGTCATCATCATCATATCTCACTATCTGAGATAAGTTAACGTTTATTTTTTGTCAAGTTTATATATTTTGAGAATTCTGTTAAATGGTAAAATGTAATTGTTGCCATATGGCAACAACATGCGACCATGGAACTGTGCAATCAAGTCACATATGACCCTCCTCTTGTTCTGGTTTATAAATTTGATTCATTTCAGCATTTTTTTTTTTTTTTTAATCTTCAAGAGGCCACCAGTGGTTTGAGACTTTTATTCCTCACGCTCATTAAAAAAAAAAAATTAAGAATAAGAGTGTTTCTGAAAGTGAGGTCTGTGAGGCACAGCCAGTAGATCACAATTACTGATTTTTTCATTAACAAAACTCATAATCACATTATCCTCAATGGATAATGAATCATCAATATATTCCGTTTGTACTTTATTTAAAAATACAGTACAATTACTGTAAGCAGACATTGCGGTAAGAATGCTGTAAATATTATAAATATTTTTAGATCCAAAAATTCCAGATCTTTCCTCTGTTTGGTTTTCGGGCTATTTATAAAGGTCATTAACAATGAAAAGGGACATATGTGAAATGTGATATACACAAAGAAGCCCACTTTAGTGTAGAAAATAAGCGAATGTCCAAAGACTCTGCACAAAAGATTTAACACATAAGAAATAGCACATACCATTCGGTGAGCAAAAACGCTGTCCTCACAGCACCATTGTACTGTTGCTGAATAATTTCACATCAGATAAATACGAGACTAAAACAGCTTGTATTGACTGACAGCATCGCTTGTTTAGCTACTACGGTAGGTAGCTGTAACGCAAAATCGTGAAGTAGAAAGTGCTATCTAGCATTTGTAAATTTCAAAAGCATATCATTTTTGTTCGGCCATGATTAGCCATTGTGAAATGTGATGCATTGAAATGACTGTATTGAAATAATAAGGGTAAGTTTAATGCAGCACTTATATTGAGGGCATGAAGAAACTCCACCTTTACACTGAACTTTTCTTTCTTTTTTTTTTTTTTTTTAAACTGTAGTAGTTGCTTATTCCACTTGTATTTTCAGGTGTAAAAGTACTAATACACATAACTGAATAAAACAAAACAGGAAACTGTGACTTTCTTTTCTGACCCCATTTGTAAATCAAGTGACCCCATGTGTTTATTTATTTATTTATTTCAGCAACATTTAGATAAACTATAAATAAATATACAATACAATACAATCCTAAATTAACTGTAGGTTATCTATGCCATATAAACATATAAAACTTTTCTGAGGTTGTAAACTTATTTATTTATATCTTTCTATTCTTTTTGTTGCTCATTTTAGACAGGTCAAGCAGGAAGGTTGATGGCAATCAGGCAAGACAACAGCTGTCCAGACTTTTTCAGCTAATATGTAGGCAGTCTTTCATAAAGCATTTCAGCTTTATTAAAGGAAATAAATTGATTAATGTACCTTTACTGTAGTAAGATCAGTCTGACAGAAACCTAGGGAGCATAGGGAGGGGAGAAACCCAATGAATTCACTTGATGAACTTAGACGTCACCTAACGATTAAACCAGGAAGACACCACTGTGAAAATATTTTAGGATATAGGACAAGTGAGGCCTCTGGGCACTGAGCCTCTCATACCTTAAAGCTCTATAAAACAAAACAACAACCCTGATTTATGCACATATTCCCTGTAAATATCGATTAAACAGAAAGAGACATACAGTTAATTTGATCAGGTTGAACTAGCATCTCCCCATAGACTTGCATAGACTTACGGTTGAATCCTGCCTTTTCCAATATGGCGGACGCGTTGACGTGTCGTAGTAATTAGCAACACTGTCCAATATGGCGGCAACCGTTTTCCTCTCTGGGCTGGTTCCGCGAAAGAAGAAAAACGCCTCATCTCCTGCGACGTAGCGACGTGACGTCAGAAACCAGGAAGTAAACAATGTAAAGAATGTTGAGATAACAGGCCTGTTATTCTGTTAAATTTATTTATCTTCTGTGAAAATAAGAACCCCGACAGGACTCCTGCAGCTTTAGACAAAGTTAGTAACTATATTATTTATATTATTACATTAAAATATGCACGGAATAAAATATGCGTCGTGTTATATGCACGAGTCACCCTTCAGGCTTTATTGCTATTTAACTTTAATAAGCTAAGGCAAATGCTCAAAACTGAATAATATCAGTTGAAAAAGTAAACCTCCTTTGTGTTTTTATCTCTATATTTTATCCATGTTATGTTTTTTTTTTTTTTTAAATCTCCGTATCTTATCAACTTTATGATTTTAATTTCCATATTTTATCACCGTTATCTTTTTACCACCATATTATATGTCCTTTAGTTTTTTTTCTATCTCTAGATATTTATCTCACTCACGTGTTTATAAACATATTATATCTCCTTTATGTTCCTATACTTTTGCACAGGACTGTATATTTTATACAGTTTTAATTATTTGAAGATGTTGAGCTGCATTTTATGTATACAGAGATGCTGTGTTCATATTTATATAAATATTATTGTTATTGTTATTATTATTATTATTATTATTATTATTGATATGCAGTAATGATTTGAAAGTTGGTTGAAAAAAATCTGTGTTGGTATCAGGTCATGATTCCCGCTCGGAGCAGTTCAATCGGCGGGGGAATCTCAAACAATAAAGTGAAATACTCCAGACTATCGAACAGCGATGAAGGTTACATAGATCTGCAGGTGAGCAGGAATAAGTTTTAATTATAATCTCACCCCCTGCCCCCCCCCCTTTTTTTTTACCTTAGTCTCTATCGACTCTCTCTGTAGTGATTGTGTGATTAGCACAAAGAACAAACAATTTCGAAACATTCCCCCGCACTGAGAAAAGAAAGAGAGACAGAAAACCTCAAACTGAGCTCAGAAGGGCAGTTTTGAGCTCAGTAAACATTTATGTGGAACATATTTTGGTGAAAAGCTAAATGAAGCTCTGATTTTGTAGAATGTTTTGTGCATGGATACTACAAAACCTCGAGGCATGCGTAAAGCAAGTGGAACTACTTTTGCAGTAAAGTTAGATAAAACTCCACAGTGATAGCTTTGGTATGACTTTCCCTCATGTCGGTTTTATTCTCACACTTTTATCATTTCAGTGGAATGACTATTAGTTCCTCAGTCTGCATTAACACTAGCAGGAGCTTGCGTTCTCTCTAATCAGAGAGCGACGCTAGTATGAAGCTGAGCGCATCATTTCCAGCGTACACTACAGATACAGTGGATTAAAAAATGAGGCTGAAAAACACCGGAGTATCCCTTTAACATTGCTGTAGCTCATAATTATTCCTGTTTATTTCCTCACAGTTTAAGAGAAGTCCACCTAAAGTTCCATACAAGGCCATCGCTCTGGCGACGTTCCTCTTCCTGGTCGGGTCTTTACTAATCATTATCGGCTCTCTGCTCCTCGCCGGGTACATTCATGTTGAGGTGAGCTAACAAACACGTAAACCTGCAGCATAAGCAAATATATTGAACCCTGGCTTGTCTCAGGATCCACTCTGATATACAGTACATATGGAATAAACCTGATCATACTACAGCGCTGTTAAATGTTCAATTCTGATTGGCCAGAAGCAAATGGTGAAGATTTCTGTAAGAAGAATAACATTAATGGAAGGAGTCTCCAGTGTCAGAGGTAAAGCTGTAACTTTTTTCCCCCCGATATCTTCAGGGCAGAGGAGTTTACACTTTGCAGTTTCTTAGTAACGTGTGTTTTTTTTTTTTTTTTGGTCTTATTATAACTGCACCTTCCGTTTGAGGATGCCCCACAGACGCTCAATAGGGTTTAGGTCTGGAGACATGCTTGGCCAATCCATCACCTTCACCCTCAGCGTCTTTAGCAAGGCAGTGGTCTTCTTGGAGGTGTGTTTGGGGTCGTTATCATGTTGGAATACTGCCCTGCACCCCAGTTTCCGAAGGGAGGGGATCATGCTCTGCTTCAGTATGTCACAGTACATGTTGGCATTAGCTCCCCAGTGTCGGCAGCACTCATGCAGCCCCAGACCATGACACCTCCACCACCATGCTTGACTGTGGGCACACTTGTGTCTCCTCACCTTGTACTCCTTGTACTCCTCACCTGATTGCCGCCACACACGCTTGACACCATCTGAACCAAATAAGTTTATCTTGGTCTCAATCATTCCATAATTCCAGTAATCCATGTCCTTAGTCTGCTTGTCTTCAGCAAAATGTTTGCGGGCTTTCTTGTGCATCATCTTTAGAAGAGGCTTCCTTCTGGGACGAGAGCCATGCAGACCAATTTGATGCAGTGTGCGGCATATGGTCTGAGCACTGACAGGCTTACCCCCCACCCCTTCAACCTCTGCAGCAATGCTGGCAGCACTCATACGTCTATTCTGCAAAGCCAGCCTCTGGATATGATACACTCAACTTCTTTGGTCGACCATGGTGAGGCCTGTTCTGAGTGGAACCTGTCCTGTTAAACCGCTGTATGGTCTTGGCCACCGTGCTGCAGCTCAGTTTCAGGGTGTTGGCAATCTTCTTATAGCCTAGGCCATCTTTATGTAGAGCAACAATTCTTTTTTTCAGATCCTCAGAGAGTTCTTTGCCATGAGGTGCCATGTTGAACTTCCAGTGACCAGTATGAGAGAGTGTGAGAGCGATAACACCAAACTTAACACACCTGCTCCCCATTCACACCTGAGACTTTGTAACACTAACGAGTCACATGACACCGGGGAGGGAAAATGGCTAATTGGGCCCAATTTGGACATTTTCACTTAGGGGTGTACTCACTTTTGTTGCCAGCAGTTTAGACATTAATGGCTGTGTTGAGTTATTTTGAGGGGACAGCAAATTTACACTGTTATACAAGCTGTACACTCACTACTTTACATTGTAGCAAAGTGTCATTTCGTCAGTGTTGTCCCATGAAAAGATATAATAAAATATTTACAAAAATGTGAGGGGTGTACTCACTTTTGTGAGATACTGTAAATGAGAAGAGGAACTCGTTTCACGGACGTTCCGCAAGATTAAATGTAACTAAAAACGGATAAAAATGATGTAGTTTGTTAATGAATAAAAAAAATTTATACTGGTTTACAAGGAATAAAACACTAAGAGACGTGCTGTTATAGAAAAAAAAATATTCATTTAAAACACCGAGTTTTACTCCTAACATATAATTTGACTCCGGAAATATTTGCACCCTAGTTTAGTCTCTATGTTTCTCTGGAGGTTGTTTTCGGTAGTGAAAAATGCACAATTATTAATTCACAATAAAATGTATGTCGTTGTCGTCGTTTCCGTCATCTCACAGGTTGAACTATTGAGCCTAAGGGGTGCCAATACTTTAACTGGATGATAAAATTTTCCCCTAAAATCAAAAGAAATGAGACTTTGACCATGATTTTAACTATTTAAGAATGAACTTTGACATTTTTTTTTTTTGTTCCCTCAGAATCCAGACCGCACGATTCCGGTGCTCATCATCGGGGTGCTCGTCTTTCTTCCTGGCTTTTATCACTTGAGGATCGCCTTCTACGCCTCCAAAGGTTACCGCGGTTATTCCTACGACGATATCCCAGATTTTGACGACTGATCCTGATTCGTGCCTTCATGGTATTACACAAGCTGCATGATACCTTTTGTTGTATTTTTTTTTTCCTCCCTGAGTTTTACTTCCTGTGGCTGAGCAGAGGTCCAGGATGAGCTCACGTCCGCCGTGTCGTATATCAGTTATGCAAAATATGCTCATCGAAAATGTACTCTGATATGCAAAATAGCCAAAAGAAATGCCGTTGTATGTTTATGTTTTATGTATGATGTGATGTGTACATAGATTTAAGAAAAGTATATTGTTTAAAATAAACTATTTTTACCATATTGCTATGGTTTAAAAAGAATAAATTTATAGTGCGGCTCGCTCTGTTGCGTTTGCTTGTACTTATTACGTGTACTGTACCTACCGCAGGTGCAGCTTTTATAGGGATGAGTGCAAACGGTTGTAGTTTTTGAGTTGAGAAAATGTACCGCTATTTTACAATTTATCAGAAAACAACAACAACAACAACAACAACAAATTAAATGACGATGTTAAAAATAAAATGTGGGTGTTGCCTGATGATAAAACGTAATGCAGAATCATCAGAAAAATATTTCTTTATTCACTATAGTTATTTGGTGAGTTAGAAAAGAAATGATGGGAAGATGTTATTATTTATTCATTATAATTTGAATATGGAGGAAATTATTAAAAAATTTTTTAGCTAGTAAGAATCCAAAAAAGCTGTTCAGAGAGTATATGAAATGTACTTTTCTCAGATATTATCGCCGTTATCGTGATATATTGATATATTTTTTCATTAGGAGCAGCTTATTGTTAAAATGTACTGTTAAAAGTTTGTAATAAACCATTACAATTAAAATTAAAATAACATTTCATTAATGTATTAAAATTATTATAATTCATTTTTTTAACCCTTTTCAGTTTAAAATAATTTATACATATCGTGTATTGTAGAAATGTCTTCAAGTACCGTGATATGATATTTTTGTCGTATCGCCCAGCCCCATTTCTCAATAATCCACTGTTTAACCAAAATCTGTGAAACCAAACACACTCAATATTTGCATCATTTTGTATTTAGGGTGTAAAAAAGTTTGCATTCAACTGCAGCTGAAAAATAACTGACTATAGTAATAAGTACTGAAAGTATTGGCACCCACCTACCTCATCTATCATTACTAAGAGAGCACAGAACCTGTGCCCAGCAGCTAATTATTTAATTAATAAATAATTAAGAAAAATATTAACTGGCAACTGCTTGGGGTTTGTAAGTTAATTGTTTTGTGCAAAATGATGGATTTAACTTGTTAATAATTCGTCAAGTCCTCACTCTCATAACTACACACACTTCCTATTAATCTCACTGTAATTACTGAGTAATCTGATTAGAGGCGAACAACTGAAAAATAATCCAGGATGAGGAAGTCCATCAGGTGTGTAGTGCCATCTAGTGACACAAAGTGTCTGGTCAGAGGTGAACATAGATTATGCGTGGGGGCCCTTCTCGCAGATTTATGTTATGTCTTCATGTTAACCAGATATATTGTTGTGACCCTTTATCGCAGTATATGTGTGTTTCGAAGACTTCATTTCTTTATTGAAAACAATCGTAAGAAAAAACGAATAAAGAAAGGAGCTACCCTACAATTGCTGAACTGTAGTCAATACTTTGTGCTACCTCCCTCTGCCAACATAACAGCTCTGAGTCTTCTTCTATAATGCCTGATGAGGTTAGAGAATACATGGCAAGGGATCTGAGACCATTCCTCCATACAGAATCTCTCCAGATCCTTCAAATTTCGAGGTCCACGCTGGTGGACTCTCCTCTTCAGTTCACCCCACAGGTTTTCTATGGGTTTCAAGTCAGGGGACTGGGATGGCCATGGCAGGACCTTGATTCTGTGGTCAGTAAACCATTTTTGTGTTGATTTTGATGTATGTTTTGGGTCATTGGCCTGCTGGAAGATCCAACCACGGCCCATTTGAAGCTTTCTGGCAGAGACAGTCAGGTTTTCATTTAATATCTGTTGGTATTTGATAGAGTCCATGATGCCATGTATCCAAACAGTATCCTCTGGCAGAAAAACAGCCCCAAATCATTAAAGAGCCACCACCATATTTAAGCATGGGCATGAGGTACTTTTCCATATGGCTACCTCTCTGTGTGCACCAAAACCACCTCTGGTGCTTATTGCCAAAAAGCTCTATTTTGGTTTCATCTGACCATAGAACCCGATCCCATTTGAAGTTCCAGTAGTGTCTGGCAAACTGAAGACGCTTGAGTTTGTTTTTGGATGAGAGTAGAGGCTTTTTTCTTGAAACCCTTCCAAACAACTTGTGGTGATGTAGGTGACTTCAGATTGTAGTTTTGGAGACTTTCTGACCCCAAGACGCAACTAACTTCTGCAATTCTCCAGCTGTGATCCTTGGAGATTTTTTGGCCACTCGAACCATCCTCTTCACAGTGCGTTGAGACAATATAGACACACGTCCAATTCCAGGTTGATTCATAACATTTCCAGTTGACTGGAACTTCTTAATTATTGCCCTGATGGTGGAAATGGGCATTTTCAATGCTTGTGCTATTTTCTTATAGCCACTTCCCATTTTGTGAAGCTCAACAACCTTTTGCTGCACATCACAACTATATTCCTTGGTTTTACCCATTGTTATGAATGACTAAGGGAATTTGGCCCATGTGTTACCTCATATTTATACCCCTGTGAAACAGGAAGTCATGGTTGAACAATTTCCTGCTCCTAGCCACCCAGGTTTACTAAAATAAATTAAAAATATCAATGGGAATATACTTCAATATATATATATATATATTTTTTTTTTTTCTCATATGAACTCATAGGGGTGCCAATAATTGTTGCACATCTATATTCAACAAAGATTTTTTTTGATAAACCTGTGTTATTTAAAAAAAAAAAATTTTAACAAAAAATCAAAAGGTTAGAAAAAATAAATAAATTCTCACAGACTTCTTGCTCATATTTACCGAGGGCCAGTATTAGTGGAGGGCACTGTACTTGAATTGGCAAAATTGCAATTGCACAAAATTGTTTTGCATGGTCTTAAACAAGTGTAGCTGTGCTCATGTTCGACGAATCGGGCTTTGGCTGAATGTGCGTTGTGATGATGTCACATGACACGTCTTGGCCCAAATTTGTGGAAAATCTGTGGTAATTTTGAAAAATTGCAAGCTCCTGCAAATACTGTGGAGTTTCCTTGATCTTGCATTAATTTCTGCCATCACAAAATACTCGAGAGACGTATTACGTATTAACTAACGTAAAGTATTGATTTGTGGGAGCAAGAGACACGGTACCAGTAGGCTACTTGCCAAGCAGTGCCACTGGTGTTGTGCACATTATTTTAAGATGAAAATTTCTGATTATTTAAATAATCAGCCCTCGGAGGCCTTCTCAGCATGCGGGGCCCCTGGCAATTGCCTGCCCAGTAGATATACCTCTATTATTGGTACACCAACATCAAAAGCTAATGTAGCTTACAGTAACATTTCTATAAAAACAATGAATGCACAATATAATTAAATGGAAAATGGTCTGCACTTATATAGCGCCTTTTAACCTTCGTGGTTCTACAAAGAGCTTTACACTGTGTCTCATTCACGCACACACTCACACACCAATGGCAGCAGAGCTACCACGCAAGGTGCTTGCCTGCCATCGGGAGCAACTTGGGGTTCAGTGACTTGCCCAAGGACACATGGACAGCCCACTTGTGGTGGTTGAGGAGATTCGCTCTTTTGTCAGTTAATTAAAGTTTCAAGAGACTCGACAAATCGCAGATTTTTTGTTTTTATTTCATTTTAGAAAAAATCCCAACTTTTATGGAAATGGGGTTGTATAAGATTACCAAATATAAGATTATTAAACCAATTTCAAATTTTTACTCATTTCAAGCTATACATTTTCCTATTCTATTGGCAGATAATTTTGCTTCTTTCTAGAAATAAAGTCAATAAATAAGCAAATGAATAAAAGAAAAACATTTTAAATTGCAAAATTATCTGCCAGTAGAACAAGATAATTTAAACTTGAAATTAGTAAAAAGGAATGTCTAGAAAAAGGTTTAATAAGCTTGTATTTGGTTTATTGTAAACCTATAATAGGAAATTTTATATATATATATATATATATATATATATATATATATATATATATATATATATATATATATATTACTATATGCTAGATATTTCCACTTGCTGTCATTTTTTGCCGTATTAGGACAAAATGAAGACAGCGTAGTAATTCATAGAAATAAGACATTTACCTAATAAGGTTTTACAAATGATCCTTTGTTATCACAAGTAACACAAATATATACGCTATGTTTAGATGGAATTGGATAAATTAAAATTAAGGTACATTTTGCTTTTTCCCCCACTGAGAAACCATGGGGGACCAAAACTTTTGCACCCAGCCGCATCCAACAGACTGCACCCTGTGGCCTTCTCTGTTTATTACATTATTATTTATATCATTTATACCCTCTTTGACACGAGTCTTAAATCCATCCTCATGACTTTATCTAATATTGCTCCATTTTATTGAATCGTTTCTCATGTGCTCTTAATCAGACAGACTCGTTTCTGAACAGGAGAGGAACAGAGGACAAAGTACAGAGGGTGTGTCCAACATGTACACGTTGTGTTATGAGGAAGAGTTCAGAAATAAATAGTGTCTGTTCTCCTGTGCTAGTTCACAACACGGTTAAAGGAACATTTCAGAGAAAAATCTGATTAACACGAGGGTAATGCGAGTGTGTTTCACCTAAAATCTCCTCTTTGCATTTCTTTTGAAGATGTCTCTCTGTCTGTCTGTCTGTCTCACACACACACACACACACACACACACACACACACACACACACACACACACACACACACACACACACACAAACACAAACACAATGTGTCAATGTGGTCCAGGACATGGTGTGTCTTGTCATGAAGTGTCACTGTTGCCTATCAACATGAACTAAACTTCACCCTGTAGCACAACACTGGAATTTTATTTATATTATAATAAGGGTGAGAAAAAAAAAAACATTCTTAGCAATCGTATTTTCCCTTTAATCCTTTAAATTGTTATAAAGCATATCCAGATAGATCTGTTTTTTTATTACTCAGGAATGGTGTGCAAATTCAAATAGATTTCCTAAAATGAAATAAAACACAACTCTACATCTACTGGGTTTTGAAACGTGAAGGAGTAAGTTAGTGAGTGCGTTATGTGTATATTAGAAAGAAGTGAAGCTAGCTAGCAGATCTGAAGATGACCGTCATGCAGAATTTTATTTTAGATTTATGCTTTAATATAATTTTTTTTGGTCTTGGTCTTGACCTTGATTTGTCCTTTTTGCATTTAGTGTGACTTTCTTTGTATATAAACTGTATATAGTACACACACATGCACACATGCACACAGACACACAGACACACACACACACACACACACACACACACACACACACACACACACACACACACACGTGCATATACACACTCTTGCACATAGACACATTGTAAACAGTGGTAAGTAAGTAAGGGTGGAAACCTCAGGCTTCAACATGATCTAATACGATTCAATACGATTCATAAGGCAATGATTCGATACGTGATACTAATGAATCTGATATGATACGATTCAATACGATTCATAAGGCAATGATTCGATACGTGATACTAATGAATCTGATATGATACGATTCAATACGATTCATAAGGCAATGATTCGATATGTGATACTAATGAACCTGATATGATACGATTCAATAAGATTCATAAGGCAGTGATTCGATACTTGACGATACTAATGAATCTGATATGACTCTATTCAATACAAATCATAAGGCAGTGATTCTATACTTGATAATACTAATGAATCGGGTATGATACGATTCAATATGATTCATAAGGTAACGGTTCGATACTTGATACTAATGAATCGGATATGATACGATTCAATATGATTCTTTTCCGAACAATTTATAAATTTGATAAATAAATGATAAAATCACCTGCCCCTTTGCCCCTTGATATCTACAATTTGCTAGACATGTACTGTTTATGTTTTTTGCGATTTGTTATCTAGCTTTACTTCACATTTCAGCTTTATTATGTGGATCATACTGTCTTTCATTAGCCAACATATGAAATATTTATTATATAATTTCCTGAATAATACAGTATGATGTCGTGTACAGTATGTGTTTGTTGCATGTCACTCGTTATAGTTCAGTAACTTTGCTGTAGATTGTTTTATTTGCAGTAGAAAACATTTACTGCCTGCATATATATTATTAAAGTAATAATAATAATAATAATAATAATAATAATAATATAGTATGAATATAGACTTAGCAGAAATCAATTGTACATGAATTCATAATGAAAATAAAATAAACAAAATAAAACAATCATTAAAATATATTAAAAGATTTGCAGTGGAAAACTGCAAATTGATTCTTTTTTGTTGTTATTTGTTGTTGTTGTTTTTTTTTTTGTTGATTCTTTTTTGTAACTGTTATTGATTCTTACTTTTAATAACTAATAAATATTATAGTCAATAATATTGAATATTTCATGAATTGTACTTTAATTTTGAATGAAAATAAAATAATATAATAATCACTGAAATATATTAAAGTAGAAAGAAATTGTGTCGCTACATTATAAAAAAAAATAACAATAATAAATTATAATAAATTATAATAAATGATACGTGAATGCTTAATGAAGAATGCTAAAATTGTTATTAAAATATATTTGATAGTTTTATGCAGTTTTATTATTTTATATTTAATTTCTAAAGAGGATAGAAATTGAGTTAAGGGGACAGCAGAACTGCTCTGAGATCAGCTGTCTCTCTCTCTCTCTCTCTCTCTCTCTCTCTCTCTCTCACACACACACACACACACGCCTTCCTGGTTGATGAGGGTAACGTGTGTGCGCGTGTGCGCGTCCTCCGGGAGACAGAACACGCAGAGAGAGAGAGAGCGAGTCTCGCGCGCTTGTGAAACACTCCGCGCACGAGCCGAGCTGATCAGAGTTTCCGTGGAAACGTTTCACTTCCTGATGCACAAAATCCACAACTAAGCCATTTCCTGACCGAGATCTGATCCGGTAACTCTTTTCTTCCTGCTGGAAGTTGGATGGTGAGTGTGGACTTGGAGTGGAATTAGAGAGAACCTGCTCGCGACCGGGAAAGAGCTGCGCGTGCATGCGGACTGCCGGAATAATAAGAAGGAGCGGAGGAAGAATGAAGCGCTTTTGTGGCGCGTTTTTAGACTTTTAAACACCGAACACGGGGATGCTGTGAGGATTTCTCTCATCCGCGCGTGAGTACGAGTCATCACTGCAGTGTTCAAGACTTTATATCATAGACAGAACAACTTTGATCTACTCCAATGCGCTCCGTAATGCAATAACGTTATGTGCACCTGAGCACG
The DNA here is from genome assembly GCA_023630585.1 of Cranoglanis bouderius. Lineage (NCBI taxonomy): Eukaryota > Metazoa > Chordata > Actinopteri > Siluriformes > Cranoglanididae > Cranoglanis > Cranoglanis bouderius. Next base: position 16,808,080 of record CM042550.1, read on the forward strand.
AGCGCATTTTATACAACGACTTTTGGATAGAGTAGGGATATATGACTGTGTATTCATTATAAATGTTTATTATTATTATTATTATTATTAGTAGTAGTAGTAGTAGTAGTAGTAGTAGTAATAGTAGTAGTAGTATTTATTTATTTATTTGCACATTTATCAGGTAACAAACTGTACTTTATCTGGTACCATCAACGTGCATTTTCCATTTCAAAGATAGAGCTTTAAAGGTACAACAGGTCAACCTTAAGATTCAACTATGTACCTTACATTGTCTTTAAAGGTGAAAAATATGTACTAAACGATACAAAACATGCTCCATTGATGGTACCATCCCAACAGCAAGGAAAAGTACAGTTTGGTACCTTTATTTCTGAGAGATTATAGGGTTGTTGTTTTTTTTTCTTTCTTTTTAAATAACAGCATTCCTTAAAAGAAAAGAAAAAGAAAAAGAAATTTTAGTGCTTTGATCATAAATGACGTCTTTTCCTGGGTTAGTACCCTAATTCACACTCCATTACGCACTTCTGAAATCTCAAAAAGTCCAGTGCACTGAAATAAAAGTACTAAACTGTACCACAGTTGTTGCTCGGGTGGTACCGTCAAGGTGCATTTTCAATTTTTCTTCTCAGAGTATCGCTTTAACGGTACAACAGGTCCTTTAAGGTCCAATTATGTACCTTACATTATCTTTAAAAGGTGAATGCACTAAAAGGTACAAAAACATTCTCCCTCGCTTGGTACCTTTATTTCTGAGAGAGCATAATGTTTCTTTTTTTAAAAAAAATTTAATTATAATATAAATAAAAGGTATAAAACTGTACTTTGTCTTGTCACTGAGGTGGTACCTTTAGTGTGCATCGTTTAACTTAAAAAAAAAAAAAAAAAAAGTTTTAATATACACAATCAGACATTAAGAAACACTGGTGTACATTTAAACCTTTACTTTGAAATGTACGGCACACACACTTTCCCGGGTAAAAGATACTAAAGGTACAAAAGATGCACTCTTCATAGTATCACACCAGCATGAAGGAAAAGTACAGTTAGGTACCTTCATTTCACTCATTGAAACAGTAATGTAATTTAAAATGTACTATGGTGTATTGGATTAAATGCGATTTGTGATTAATTTATTTATACGAGGCATTCTGAGAAACATTTGACTTTGAAACTGAGTCGTGGACTGTAAGAGACATTTTTGAGACGGTTTGGATAAAACGGTGTCCCAAGTGATTATAAATACGGCTTTGCGTGTGTAAAAGGTGTTCTAATATTAATCTGTGTAATAAACTCTTGTGATTATTATCAAGGTTAAGGACGCATTGAAACAATAAGTGCAATAAAACAGTAAAAACAAACCAGCTTTATAGACATCGACGTCCTGGTGAGTCTCAGGTGACGGTCATGAGAAAAGAATTCACTAAAAACATGAGGGATAAAGGGGAACACATTCTTCCCTGGTCGACATCGGATACGGGAATTACAGTAGAAACAGTTTGAGTGTTGCGTACAGGGAGAACAAGTGGAATTGATGATCATCGGCGCATCCTGGAGGGTTTAATTCCTCTTATATCACAGCAACAATTACAATTAAAGAAACAAAACATCATAGTTTTTATTGGTTTCCAGCTACATTTAATGTCGTGGAACATCCACGAATCAAATTCCCCGTTTTCACGTTCCTGAAGGTTATAAAACAAACCGCGAAGCGTATACACATCTGTCCTTCACGTTACAGCTTTACTTTTGACTGTTACAAAGCGCTGACACTGGAGACTCCTTCCATAAATGCCAAATAACCATCTCCTTAAATGAAACGTCACCATATTCTTCTGTTTATGTGGAACGTCGGCCGTACAAATCCCTGTGAACGAGTTGTTACTATAGAAATGATAACGTACAGCATTAGAACGAGCGCGTTAATATTCACCTGCGATTTGTCCGAGAAGCTAATCGATACCTTCTGACCAATCGGAATCGAGAATTCAACAGCACTGTGGTATAACACTCTCGAGAATTGATCGGATTTCCACAGAGGTGGCTTTAAGACCACTGCTGCGCGTTTGTGTGGGAAAGAAAAGTGCATGCGGTCGAAGCCCTGTGGTTAGTGCCTCAGTGCCTGAAAGCCACGTTAAGCTCTAATCATAACCCACAATTGACCGCTGAAGCTGTTCTGTATGTTTTGTTTTTTTTTTTTTGTACATGAAATATTCATTAAAGTGAATTTAGATCCTGGAAGAGAACGTTATGGACATATGGCTGTAACGTGAGCTGGTGATCGATGCACGGAGATCGTCTCTCATTTAAAGCCTGCTGTGACTCACTGGTTTACTCTCAGTCAAGCTGTAAGACGGGATGAAGTCTTACGAGCATATAAAATATTAATTACCAAAGAAAAGATCTACGGTCTTAAAATTTTCCTTTTCATTTTTTTTTCGTTACCTACAGAGACAGTATTTACATAGGAGGTGGAATTTAACCAACATGGACACACACCTCCAACCTGGCAACAAATCGCATTTGTATGAAAAGTTATGAAGGTTAAAGTCAAGATTATATAAGGTTAAGGTTAGCATGTGTACCTTTTCTCAACAAAGTCATTCATACTGATTTGAACAAAATCCAATCAAGACTTTGCTCACTGGCTTTCTGAACTCATAACCTTCTGGTTTCTGGTGTAGAACCTTAACTGCCACTTTTACTGCTGTCACAATGTGGAGGTATGTAGATGGAATTATGTGACCGCACAGTTTTATCCAAATAATTTGGCCGAATCGTCTTCAGAAGGTGAAACGATCGGGAAAAACAGAACAGTAAACGGTGAAACGCTGGGTGTAACAAACAAGGGAATCAAAAATAAATAAATAAATAATAAAATCACAAGGAACAATTGTATAATATGTGTGGTTTAAATAGGAGGAGTGGATTGAAGCTAAACAGGAAACAGGTGAGCTAGTGTTCAGGTGGGTGTGAGAGTTAAAATGAGGACCGGATCAGGATCTGGTGCTGGATTCTGGCTTGGCGGTGGGATCGGATAACAACTGACAAACGAAAAATGCCTGGAAATGCAACCTTGTTGTGTCTCATTCAGCTCAATTGAAATGAAAAGTTCGGTTAGGAAAATTATGGTTAGGTTAAGGGTCGTACTTTTGTACAATGTAATGAAATGACGTTGTCATCCTTAGAATTTTGTGACAAACTCATTTTGTGTTGTTTTGTGTTATTTTGTGTTGTTGACTATTATTTGATTAGGGTGGGGTTAGTGGTTGTACGATATCTTATAACTTCACGCATATGGAATCGAACAAATTCCCACTGCTTCAACCTTCATCTTGTTAAAATTCATACAAATGCTCGTGATAATTGGTTGGGTAAGAAATGAAATGTTGAGAAGGCCTTGCTCAGTGGCTCTTTATTCAGACCCTCCAGGATTTTGCGACCCTGGAGGGATCAAACCTCGCAATATTCGCGGGAGCTTGCAATTTTTCAAACTTACCGCGGATTTTACGCAGATTTGGGCCAAGACATTTTGCGGACAAAGTCGTAACAACTCAAACTCAGTTGAATTGAATAAAAAATTAGGATGGACAGTTACAAAGGTTGGACTCAGGGGTGGGGGTTAGTGTTTGTACCGTTTCTTATGACTTCATTTATATGAAATCGTAGAAAATCCAACAACTCCGTCTTCATGTTGTTGACATCGTACAAAGTTCTTTTGAGGTCGGGTTGGTACGCTAGTATCCCTGAGATTTAATCTTATAAAATGTTGAATTCTAGTGCAGAAACTTAAATGCCTTTGGGAAGTGGAACCTGATTTTGCTAGTTTGGTCTCCCTCTTGCGAATTTGTATTGAAAATTGAAAACTGAATTGAGAACTTGAATAATTATGAGGGTTAAGGTTGAGGTTAGTGTGTGCAACTTTTCTTACGTCTTCATTCATATGAAATCGAACAAAAATACAACCACCTTGCCTTCATTTCATTGAATTCCTACAAATTTCACGTGAGATCCCTTTGGCTTGTTCAGCAATCCTGCGATTTCCCATTACAAACGTTTGATCACTAGTCCAAAAGCTAAAAAAAATGCTTTTTCTAACTACCCCAACTCAATAGACTTGAATTGAATTGAAATTTTGATTCGCCTGAACAGGGTCGAGTTGAGTGTGTGTAACTTTTCTTACATCTTCATTCATAAGAAATCAAACAAAATTCCAACCACTGCGAAATTAAAAAAAATAAATAAATAAATAAAAAAAATTGATAAACTACAAACTTTAGAAAAACCTGGCCTCGGTAACTTGGTCTCACGTTTGCAAATGTGTAACTCGACTCAATTGACTTGAATTCTCAGTTTGCATGAGCAGTAACAAAGGTTCGGGATTAGTAAGGGGCGGGATTAGTGTTTCATAACCCATTTTTAGGACTTCCTTTGCATAAAATTAAACTCCTTCGTATCAGAATAAATTTCTCGTGAGATTAGGTTTTGGTTCCCGGCTTCTAAATGACCGCAGAGCCGAACCTGTTTGACAGAAATGTGATCCTTGAAAGTCCACAGGTCACATCGCTGTCATAAACCCAACACGCCTTGTTACACACACAATCAGAATCACAATCACTTCCTCGCAAGACTTACAGGCATCTGTACAGGTTTGAGGAATGACTTACAAAGTAATGACAGAAGGTGACAAATCTCAGGGTGTTAACACACACACATACAAACACACACACACACACACACACACACACACACACACACACACACACAGGCTATGGGGATCAGGGTGTGAACTTGACAGTAGAGATAGATTTGTTTGCACTTCCCTCCCCTCCATTAGTACAATTTGCATGTGGTGGAAGAAGACAGCCTTGCTGTGTCCACGTATAAGAACATTCCTTCTTCACAAGTCTGCACTTTCACACCTTCTAGTCCTTTTCTTGAGTCTGAATCAGAGCGAATCTGATACTTATGGCTTTGGTTGCTATTTGTTTTGGTCTGGTTTCACACTGCATATAATTAAATGAACAAACAAAAAGAGTCATTGGTCAGAAACAGGACTAGTTTAAATATTTTGTGTGTCTCATGCAGTGTCTAGTTTCTCTTTTTTGTTCATCACATTTACAAAAAAGAAAAGAAAAAAACTAAAAATACTGCCACGCAAAACACACGGCATGTTTGATTCACTTCCTGTAGGTGAGTCGATTCAGAGTCGAATCACGTTCTCGTTTAGAATTCACTTACCACGCTGCTCAGATGCTCTCAGACCCGGGTGCGATTTTCTCACCTGCCTAAAGAACTGCACCGAGGTCGGAGAACACACCACGGTTCTGTTCAAACAGACTAACCCCTCCAATTATTGATTCAGCTCTTCTAATCTCTTCTCCAGAGAAGAATGGATGATGAATCCACTAATCTCTATCCACTAATCTCCATCATCAGACTTTTCTAGCCGTTTCTTGTTTCCTGTGTCCATCTGCCCGTTGCATCTGTTTGGGTCAGGAAAGGCCAAACGGAACTGGCACAGTAAACGGGTTTAGCCTTTCTGGCCCCGGTAAATCAATGCTTTGCCCACCATTATTAAATCTGAGAACATGACCATGAACCCAGTCGTACATTAAATACCAGCCGTCTGTTTCCTCCTTTCAGCACACAAATGCAGTTAGTGGCTAGCGCTAGCTCTCTCAGCACGTGTTAGCGTCTGTGTTTACGGGTAAACACAGGGCCAGCCGGTTGCCATGGAGAGCACGGTTTCAGAGGGTTTCGCCAAGCTAACGTTTGCTTTGTCCTTTTCTTGCCTCTTGTGCTCCGGGTCTTTCAAGTGGACCTTGTGCTTAACTGTTGTTTATGGCCTTATTGCTTTAAGAGATCACCCCCTTATTTTCAAGGAGATCTTACTGATTCGAGTCTGGATTAGAGTTCTGAGGTCAAAAGTACCAGAGTAATAAAAAAATGATTTATGTCTTAATTATTTTTAATGGCATGTAATCATTTGTCACAGTTTTTGAAATATTATCACAATACTGGATTTAATATAAAACTGTTATCACTAATATTAATACTGGGTGATTCCAGAACTGTGGTGGAATTGAACTTTTTTTTCCCCCTTCACACTGAATCAATCTCACACAAGGAAATGAATAGCTACATGACACAATTAGTGATTTTTCTTCCAAAAAAACATTGCATATACAGAACATAATAAGTTCTATTGTACCTTAATGACAAAGTTTTTTTTTCTTCTTTTAAATGACCCCACAAACCCAATTTATCAAAATCGTTATAAAATGTACCCATTCAAAAATGTTACCCCATCTCATTTCCTTCAGTGAACTGAATTATATCCTTCACAGAAGGATAAATTGTTTTCAAATTGGTCCAAAACAACCACCTTTAGAGGACATTCCAGCCTTGATCTGAAACCCAATCTCAGTACCACAGACGTGCTCCAAAAATGACTGACTCTAAGCCCCGCCCACACTTCATTACTGTCGCTACCCAAGTCAAGCTTTTTGAAAAACGGAGGCCGGAGTTAACAAATGAAACTGTTACCCAGCCCCTTCACGATTTTGCGATCGCAGAAATTAACGCAAAATCAAGCAAACTCCGCAATATTCGGAGGAGCTTGCAATTTTTCGAAATTACCCCAGATTTTCTTCTCTTCGATTCACAAACGTCGAACATGAGTACAGCTAAGAAGTCTCATTTACCAACAAACATCACTGTGAAAGACCGTGCATTAACAATTTCGTTTCACTTACAGTTTCGCCAATTTAAGTCGTTTTCCACAAATAAAATCAAGCATTTTTGTCCGAAACAATCACAAAAAACCTGTGAAATCCTGTACGGACTGATCACCTCATGATAGATGTTGTATTATACAGTAGATCAGATTTGGGGATCTGGAAGTAGAATCCAAAGACAAGCAGGTATTCAATACATACATATAAATAATGTTCCAGAAAAACAAAAACAACAACAACAACAACAAGAACTCAGCTTGAGCTAGCTAACATAGCTAACTCATGCCTACTGGTACTGACGTAATTAAGTCAGTTTTTTCACAACGGCTAACTTTACGTTAGGCTCAGAAGTCTAAAAATGTCCACCCATGGACTATTTGCTATACACTCCACATTTAGCTGGTTACTTTCTTATTGGCTAGGCTCCACCCACAGATGTAGCCAGTTCCTTTACAATGAGGGCGTGTCCAGGTTAGAGCCAATCACTTTATTTCATTCGTTTGGGCAAAATACTAATCTGCGTCCATAACAAATGACGTATAACCATTATGACATTTGCTTGCCGTATAACAAACTACGAAAAAAGCTAATCTAATCTAATCTAATCTCACGTAGTACACTAGCATTACGTGTTTATTATCATTAGCTAATCGTAGCTGAAGAAATCCAGTGTTATGCCTCCATATAATGAATATTATTAACATATATAAGTTTGATTAGTGTTTGCTTGCTCAGCCGATTGTGTGCTGGTTGTTTCATTGGCGTCAGAGAATACTTCTCTTCCATGTTAGTTAGCTAAACTAGCTTGTTCCTGCATGCCATAATACTTGTTGACAATCCTCGCAGTTGGACAGTGATGGAGTACTCTTTCGGCTTTCCCAGAGATGTTGTAGAGGAAGTTCTGTTATTATTTAAACCAGTCTATCAGAGCGAGTTGTTCAGTTTCGCATCACGTGACATTCGCAACCACGCTGACTAATATTATATAAAGATATAATGAAAAGCACAATATCTCAGACGAGTGTATTGTGACCTTTATCACAGTATTGATGCTACATGGTCATAATGCCCAGCCCTGTTGGGACATACAATAGAAAGCAAAGGGGGGAAGAAAAAAAAAAAAGCTTTGTGACTGAATGCTAATGTTCCTTATATGGAAACGGAATCACACGAAACGGCGAAGGCGAGATTTCACACACGTCTTTTTTTTTTTTCTTTTCCCCAGGGACGGAGAAATGCCTCAGATTTTCTAATTACAGGTTTTTGTTACAAAGAAAAAACAGATTTAAAAGAGGATTAAACTCGACTTAAAATAAATTTAACAGAGGATTCATATGGGTTTAAGTTATGAAGCTCTTTTCATGAAAGCTCACAATAGTGTGTAAACATTCATGCAGAGAGAAACCATGATGATACATAACCCTGTCTCACACACACACACACACACACACACACGCACGCACACACACGCGCGCACACACACACACACACACGCTACAACCTTTGTTCCTGAAAGCTGTTAGGTAGCTTTTGGCTTTTGCTTGATCTTCAGCAGCACACGGCCATCAAACACAGTGTGTTTGCTTTCAGGACTTTGGCCTTAAATAGTGCTATAAACTCCATGACTCAACAAGTCAGTAACATCACCAGAGCTTCCACATATGGTGGAGTGCAAAAGTTTGCATCCCCCATAGATTTGGAATGGAAAAAAAAAAAAAAGACAAAATGAACAGAAACAGTTTGTGCGCCTACAACTGATTAAAGAATATTTTTATCACGTTATACCACAGTGCTGTTGAATTCTGGATGCTGATTGGTCAGAAGGTGTTGATTAATATTCTATAACAGCAGCTCTGACAGGAGCGCAGCTGCAAATCACAGGTTTATATTTATGCGCTCGTTTTAATACGTTATCGTTTCTATAGTAACAGCTCATTCAGAGGGACTTGTACGCCGGACGCTCCACATAAACGGGTTAAAAAACTCATAATTGTTGATATGGGGACGTTTTACGTGAGGAGACGTTTATGCAACAGTTGTGTAAAGAGTCTCCAGTGTCGGCGCTTTGTACCAGTCGGAGGTAAAGATGTAAGTTAAAGTTTTCAGGACAGTGGAGTTTACGCTTTGCAGTTTCTTTTTTGTCTTATTATCTTCAAGAGAATGTGAGAGAATGAGAATGAGAATAGGAACTAACTTGTTTCATGGACGTTCCACAATATGGAATGTAACTATAACTGGATAAAAAGTATGACGTATCATTATTTAATAAAAAAAAACAACAACATATTAGTATTGTCAAATTGCTGTGGTATAAGAGGAATAAAACATTTCAAGCCATTTCCTTATAGGAAAAGAATCAAATTCGGAGAGCCAACAGTAAATCTGCTTCATCACACCACCCTGTTGTTGATGATTTTCCTATAGCAGCATGACACAGAGTGTTTTAGAAGGTACAGTAGATGTAAACTTAGAGTTACTAAATACCTTTTTTGGAATAAATGACAGTTTTTATTTTATTTTAATTGCTTTCTTCATTTTAAAAACAATATAATACACATACATGCGCTCATTTGGAATTTGTCTTGTTCAAACTCTCAGTGTCAGATTCGGTGTTTTGCATAAAGCAAAACAGCAAAATAACCAAACCCTAAAACAAAATGGCGGCGTGCACACGAACAGAAAACATTACTGGAGGTGCCATGAATGGGTTTCGAACTCGATTCAGCAGAGTAACGAGTAAAGTGGTGTTACTGTCCTGCAGCTGGACATGACCTGGACGCGACAGAGTGTTCATAGCGATAAGAGCGACGCTAGACGTGTGTCAGGTTCATTGCTGGCACGAGTTGCATCATCCTGCAGCTCATTTGAATTGCTGTGAAATGGAAATGAGGCCAGAATTTGAGTCGGTCACTGGTCACGTGATCGCAATCTTTTCGTTAGGCCGTCTAAAATGTCATGCTACCGTACTTTCATCAATTACAGAACATACATAAGTACGGACTCATCATTTAACTGTCATTACGGCTGTAACTAGTCATGAAGACACCGAGGTCCGGAACTCGATTGTTTCGGAAGATTTTTTTTTACGGTTTCTTATGTATCCAGCAGGTCGCTCATCAGTTTTGCTTAAAACGTAGACACTAGAAACGTTTACATGCATGCATTCTTATTCATTACTGTATATAACACTCTACATTTGTCATAGAACAGGATATTAATATTGAAGAAGTTTGTTCAACAGAACCTGTACATTTTTTATGTAAATAGTGTATAATATTCAAAACGATGGTAATTAATGGAAGGAACTCTACTCTACTGTTCTTTAATATGAAACCAGGGACAATTAAAAAAAAAAAAAAAATAGCAATAACAACATACCGGAAAGGTTTATGGAAGCATAGAAGGATAACATTAAAAATGAGGAATTGTAGCCGATACTCATCTCTTTGCACTGGGTTCGGGTGTGGAGTTATGGATTTGGATATGACGGCATGTTATGAAAGCTATTATGCATTTCAATATTTGCACACAGGAACCTAACCAAGCCGTTTATTCCAGGACCCAACAACAGCCATGCACCAAAACATGTTTAAAACTTGAGCAGTTCCTCCCTGTTTGACGCCCTGTTTCTGAAATAGTTTGCACCGCTGCTGTAATTGTGAACACGAGCCCTGGACATGCACAAGGCTGTTCATGTGTTGTTTACTCTTCCTTGTGCAGCTAATCAACCAAACACGATTATTAAACAACGCCGAGTGGACAATCCAGTTATTCTGACTGACTAATCCTTTTAGCTGCATAGCGAACCTCTACACGTCCGACACAGCTTTAACACACAGCATCAAGCGTATAAGGCGAATCACAGGTTCGTCGTAATATGTTATCGTTTCTATAGTAACAGGTACTTGAAGGGACACATAACCAGAATTTTTTTTTTTTTTTTTTAGTAAAGAGATTTTTTTTTAACATTTATGGAAGGAGTCTCCAGTGTCAGGGCTTTGTAACAGTCAGAGGTAAAGCTGTAATTTTTCCGACATCTTCAGGACAGAGGAGTTTGCGCTAACTTACACTCGTTTTGTGGACATTCCACAACATTAAATGTAACTATAAATGGAAAAAAAAAAAAGAAGTAACGATTGACAAATTGGTGGGGTATGAAAAGAATAAAGCATTTCGGGGCTTGCTGTTGTAGGAAAATAATCGTAGGGGGGGTGCAAACATTTAAACTGATATACTTCTGTTTTTCCACTATTGATGCCTTAATATGTATTATTTGACTATTTATGGCACTTGTGATGAAGAAACATTTGTGAAATTGTAAACATTTTGTCACTATATATTAAATATATTGTATAATATAATTTGGCAAAATTGTGTATATCCGGTATTTAAAAACAGTAGAGGATTTCGATTTTTTCATAGTTCGAACGATTTCCAAGGTTAAATGTTATTATTTGTTAATATGTTATTGACTCTATCGGTGATTTTTCTTCTCCAGTGATTTCGGATCATTGACTGAATAATATTTGACCTGATTGATCTTTATCTCAGTTAAGGAGATGTCCGAGTGTGTCTGAACGTCTGCCATGGCACTAAAGGAGCTTCCTGGACCTGGAGTTATAATTACTGCTGCTGCTGCTGTGGTGCTCTGCGTGTTTGGTGAGGAAGGATAAAGATATCCTAGCTAAACGATAAAGATGTATGTGCTATTAGTATTAAGTACTGACATTAGTATGTGTTATTCTGTGTTAGGTGGGGTCGGAGGTGAGCGGACCACACTGCGGGCGAAACAGGGAGGTTCAGCGCTGCTGAACTGCCCCCTCAGTCCTCCAGCGAAAGTTTCCTCGGCTCCGCTGCACGTAGTCGAGTGGGTCCGTCGGGATTACGACGTTCCCATCCTCATGAAGTTCGGAGCACATGCACCGCGAGTGCATCCCAGATACGAAGGTGAGCTTTTCAGAACTGACTAGCGTGACTAGCGTGGCATTCGTCTTTGATAGAATGTGTGCTTGTGTGGAAATATTAGCATGTTTTAGGACTAGTTTAAAATGGCTGCCAAGATCTTGTTTTAAAGCAGATAATCGGAATTAAATCTAATCCATTTCCGCAAACTTCGGCTGCGGCAAACAAAGGGAAAGTGTAAGTGCAGCCAGTGTAGCCACGACCTACAGAACCTTTTCTGTTGTAAGATATATATATATATATATATATATATATATAGGATGGAAATGGTGATTATGGAGCGGATAATGTTTGTACCAGGTGAAGATAAAAGGGCATTTTGCATACTGTGAATAAAGAAATGCACTTTCCATAAGTTTGTGCCCCTCTTACACTTACAGTGATATACATTAATTTCTGTGAAGGATGTTTACTTCAAAATACATGATGTAGTACAGAAATGTGATCGACCAAAGTCTTACCATCTGAGTGGATAATATACAGTGACCTATAGTTAGTTTGTTTATCATTTGTCTAAGCCACTGAGAGTCAAGAATGCTATGTAGCATAATACTCCAAACGAACAGGCTAGGTATAGTCCTTAATGTGTTCTGTCGTACTGGCAGAATCCCACAAAGCCAAAATTGCATACGAAGTAAATTCCTGAATGAAACAGTGAATCAGAGAGCTTCGATTAGTAACTGAACTTGACTAAATAGCCTAATCCAGCTAGCAAATAAAGTTAACGTTCGTAGAGATAATTTGCAAGATATCTTAGCTATAGTTTATTTGTGTCATAATTGATAACATGAACACAATCCAAAAATCAGTTACCCTTGGTAATATTGAAGCGATTAACTCCACTTAAGGAAATAGCCTAGTCACCTAGTCTAGTTAGCAAACATAGCTAGATAATGTTTGTGGAGATAATTACCGAGATAGCTAAAGATTTCGTAAGATCATGAATACATACAAGGCTGAAACTGAACATTTTAGGCATAAATGCGCTCACCTAGCTAGCTAAGAAAGGTAGCTAATGCTTGTGGAGATCATTAGCAAGGTATATTAGCTACAGTTTACCCTAACCTAGCTAGCTAATAAAGTTAGATAAAGTTTCTAGAGATAATTAGACAGATATCCTACCTAAAGTTTCTTTGTGTAATTATTAATACAATGTACAATGAATAATTATAATAATTATTAATATTATGTACTATTTAAATTAATTGAAACTTTTACTGGCTGTTTACGTATAAAATAAGTCTGCTAGTGCTCCTATAGCTGTTTTGCTAATCCCTACACCTTGTCGCCGTGTCAATCCTGAGTCGCTGTAACTGTACTCTTCCGTGTCCGACGGGACGTTCTCTCTTTTCCTCCACCTCATGCATCATTCCGTATTGTGTGCTCCGAGGCTGCAGCACAAAGGGCGTGTATGAATAGGATACCTGAGTCAATGGGCTGCGAGTGGAGTTTGCCCTTAAAAAAGGCACACAATGGCACTAATGTGCAGGAGGCGAATGGCTGCCGTGGTTACGTGGCAGGCTGCAGAGTTTATAGCGCCATCGTGCCCCCTGTCCAAATGAAGGGTTCGACCCTACGACCTTCCATTAGCTGAGAGACAGATTTCATTAGCTGGCAGTGTAGCCGTGTGACGGTCTGCATCTGTCCGTCGCTCTGTTTCCAGGACGATTCAGGAAGGAATGTCTGTAGGAGGTTTTCATGCTAACGTGGCTAACAATCAATGGAGCCAGCTTGCTAGTTTGTACAGTGAAACTATTAGCGATTGTTAGCATGATTTAAGTGTCACTTTTATGCCCAGGATGAGGTTCCCTGCCTCCGGTTTCAAACGATTGCATATGATTTTCATGTGATTTCCATTTCCTCAAGCGCAGAACAATCGCTTGCTGTTCAGAATCTAATAGGACATGGTGATGCTAAATAAAGACTAAATTGTCAAGATCTCATCCAATTAAAGTGCACGTGTTTCCAATGATACTTCCTGTAATCTAAGATTAGAGCCTAAATTCCTTTCTATTACAGTGGATTCAGTTCTGACAATACTTTTCCAGCTGTGATATGAATGATAGGTTTATATTAATGCTTGTTTATTAACATTATTGATTAGGAGTCTACGCTCTGTGGTTTCTTTGTAACTTGAAATATAAGAGAGCAAAAGAGAGGCTGGCGAGGGACGACTCTTTATAGCTGCTATAACATAAGTGAGAACGTGAACTAACGTGTTTCACGGACGTTTCACAACATTAATCGCGAGTATAAATGGTTTACAAACAAGCACCAAAGTGTCATTCATTAACAAATGTAAAATTGTGATAAATTATTGTGGTATAAGAGGAATAAAGCACTTTGGGACGTGCCCTTATAGGAAAATAATCAACTTCTGCATGCTGTTGTTTTCTTCTAACAGTCGTGTTTTATTCTTTATGCATAAATAAGTGTAATTTATTTTTAAATGTATATTATCATTACATATTTACTCTATTTTTGTGTTCTTTTCCCCCTTCCTTACTTCCTTGCTTCTTCGCTCCTTCTTTCTTTCTTCCTTTTCTTCTTTCCTACCTTACCGTTGCTCCTTCCTTCCTTCCCTCCTTCCTTCCTTCTTTCCTTTTCTTTCCTACCTTACCCATGCTCCTTTATTCCTTCCTTCCTTTTCCCCCTTCCTTCCTTCCTTTCTTCCTTCCGTCCTTCCTTCCTTCCTTCCTTCCTTCTTTTTTAGCTTGCTTTTCTTCCTTCCTCTTTTCTTTCCTACCTTATCCTCGCTCCTTCCTTCTCTCCTTCCTTCCTTCTCTCCTTCCTTCCTTCTTTCCTTTTCTTTCCTACCTTCCCCATGCTCCTTTATTCCTTCCTTCCTTCCTTCCTTCCTCTTTTCTTTCCTACCTTATCCTCGCTCCTTCCTTCCCTCCTTCCTTCCTTCTTTCCTTTTCTTTCCTACCTTAACCTCGCTCCTTCCTTCCTTCTCTTCTTCCTTCCTTCTTTCCTTTTCTTTCCTACCTTACCCATGCTCCTTTATTCCTTCCTTCCTTCCTTTCCCCCTTCTTTCCTTCCTTCCTTCCTTCCTTCCTTCCTTCCTTTTTTATTGCATTTAAAGAAAAATGATTGTCTATTTTACTTTTTAAATTTTTGACTAATGTTTGTTTCCTCGTTGAATGGTTGAATCTGACTGGTTTAGAATAACAGCAGCCCCGTTTCTAGCTGCTGTAATATTAAGTTATAACAGGAAACGACTCGTTTCCTGGATGTTCCACGACATTACATTTAACTATAAACAGACGTGTCATTCTTTATTGAATAAAAATTGTAATAATTTGTGAGGGGTTGTTTTATAAGAGCAGCTGCCGAGTGGTTTATTCCTTACTAAAATAATGTTCTGCAAAAACCGTTGCGATTGTGTAGAAGTACTGACGATAATCACGAGCGTAAAGAAACACTCAGTGTCTTTTCACCCTGAAAATATCATATTATAATAACTGTAAACTGTCCTCTGCATGAGAAAGAAGCCTGGATGGAAATCCACACTCGATAGCGTATTATTAACATTCCCTAACAAGGAAACTAAACACTTTCCTGATGTAAAACAGGAGCAGGACAAAGACGTCTGGAAGGATTTAGGATTTGGCGTCTCCTCTAACCCCTGAGCTCACATTCTGTTTGAGTAACAACAAAAGATTTCGAGGGACTTTTCGCTCAGGTGGAGCTCACTGCTATCTTACAGGAGGGTGGGACGATCATGATGAGGAGGAGTAGAGTGGTGTCAGTTACAAGCCTTCAGGTTATAAACCTCGTCTTAGGTGGTCTAGTGTTGCTCATTGCAGTGTATTAGTGTTACTCCAGAACTTGGACAAAACAGTCAAAATGCGACCGGTTTCCCTTTATTTCGGGATGCAGGGTCACATTTATAAAAAAACAAACAAAAAAAAAAAAAAAAACACAACAGCAGCACAATCCTGGAGTTTATGCAAGATGATTGGTTAGAAGGTGCTGATTAATTTTCTATATATAACAGCATGGATTAGACAGGAGTCCAAGCTGTAACGCAGATTGCAGGTTTATATTAATACGTTATCGTTTCTATAGAAACGGCTCATTCATTGGGACTTGTACGACGAACGCTTCACAGAAACGTGTTAAAAAATTTCTGTAATGGTTGATATGGTGAAGTTTTTTTTTTTGTAAGGAGACGTTTATGTAACATGTCTAAACAGATTGCTGAAAAATTTATTCTTGTTTTGTTTTGTTTTTATGCACCAAGGATCTGGAGCACATTCCTAATAAACATTCAGCAGACACACACTAACTCTGATCTACAAAAGAACCCCATAATCTTTCTCACGTTACCATTTAATTAGCATTTATTCTTCAACCTGTTCTAGCACATTCCTTTTACATTCCTTTTATATTCATTTATTCATTTTTACAGCCATTTTTATGATACACGTAGGTGTATGTTTTATAAGACCACATCTGTTGTATTCTCGATTCTGATTGGTCAGAAGGTGCTGATTAGTTTTCTGTAACAGCATGGCTTAAACAGGAGTCCCAGCTTCTAATACGTTATCGTTTCTATAGTAACAGCTCTTTTGTATGGCGGATTGGTTGAGACGGTGAAGTTTCCTGTAAGGAGACATTTATTTAATGTTTATGGAGGAGTTTACGTGTTGCAGTTTCTCAGGAACATGAAAGGCTGAGTTTTTTTTTCTTACTTTTTTCTAAACTTTTTGACTTTTTGACTATTTCCTTCTTTCATTTCTTTTTTCCTTTACTCCTTCCTCCCTTGCTTCTCAGGCTTTCTTCCTTTCTTTCTTGTTACCTTACCCTCGCTCCTTCCATACTTCCTTCCTTTCTTCTTCTTTAGTTTTCTTTTCCCCCTTTCTTCCTTCCTTGCTTTCTTTCTTTACTTTCTGCCCTTTTTACTTTCTTTGCTTCTTCTTTCTTTCTTTCTTTCTTTCTTTCCTACCTTGCCCTCACTCCTTCCATACTTTCTTCCTTTCTTCTTCTTTAGTTTGCTTCCCCCCTTTATTCCTTCCTAGCTTCTTTCATTTTCTTTCTTACGTTTCCTTCCTTCCTTTCTTTCTTTCCTTCCTTTCTTTCCTTCCATCCTTCCTTCCTTCCTTGCTTCCTTCATTCCTTCCTTTAGTTCCCCCCTTTTTCCGTCCTTGCTTCTTTTATTTTCTTTCCTACATACCCTTGACAACTTCCTTCCTTCCTTATCTTTCCTACATAACCTTCGCTCCTTTCTTTCTTTCTTTCTTTTTTTCTTTCTTTCTTTCATACCTTACCCTTGCTCCTTCCATACTTTCTTCCTTTCCCCCTTTTTTGGTTTTCTTTCCCCCCTTTCTTCCTTCCTTGCTTCTTTCATTTTCTTTCCTGCATAACCTTCCTTTCTTTCTTGCTTTCTTTCTTGTTTTCTTGCTTTCTTTCTTGTTTTCTCCCCCCCTTCCATGCTTGCTTCTTTTATTTTCTTTCCTGCATACCCTTGACTTCTTTCTTTCTTCCTTCCTTCCTTTCTTTCTTTCTTGCTTTCTTTCTTTCTTTTGTTTTCTTTCCCCCCATTTTTCTTCCTTGCTTCTATTAATTTCTTTCCTACATTACTATCTTTCTTACCTTTATGACTATCATTATTCCCCTCCTTCCTTGCTTGCTTTTTTAATTTTTCCTCCTTATTATTTATTGAATTTTTACTTTTTTTGTTCCTTTCTCTATTTTTTTTTTTTTTTTACTCCACACTGTAAAGCACTTTGAGCTGCATTTTAAATGTACAGATAGTTATACTTCCATACTGGTGTGTGTGTGTGTGTGTGTGTGTGTGTGTGTGTGTGTGTGTGTGTGTGTGTGTGTGTGTGTGCGTTCCTGTCCATGCTGGTTCACTTGGTTTGTCTGAACAATAGAAAGCCCACGTTGTTCGTCTGTGAGTATATTGTAACGGTGCGGTTGTGGTCATTGTGCCCGAGGCTTAAGAAACACCCCCCGTGTATAGCCCATGGTTTCCCACCCAACCCCCACACGTCTGCAGTGACCGAAGCCCTGCGTCACATCTCGCTCTCTTTTCACAGCCTGCCACTGAAGTTTCGACTCTTTTAGCATGCTATGATTCAAATTTCAAATGAAAACAAGGCCTTAAACCAGAACAATGGCAGCAAAGCCGATGGATAATGTGGCGCGGGATGAAACTCTACCTGCTCTCTCCCGAGCTGAAACCTGAGAGTGTGTGCACGGGAAACACTTGCCGAGGCAGAAGAGAGAAGAGTCGATGGATTCCCCGGTTCAGACCCTCGGGCGGTGTGACAGAAGGTTTGCAGTAATGCGTGGAGGGAGTTAGTTGGGGTTTGGGACTGAACTAATGGCTTTGACACAGGAGATTATCCATGAAACGCTTCAGCAGCACTGTGAACATGTGCACTGTTTGAAAACGGGCTGAATTATGGTCTGTGTGTGAAGCTCTTCCAGTTCGTCCTGCTCTGATCTCTCGGTCTGACAGAACCAAGAAACTTATACTGGATTATTATTTAAGCTTCTCTCAGCGTACAGCACTGCGTCAGTGTATATGTGACACTAAACACTACAACACTATAATCTATACGAAATGTGCATTTTTAACTATTAGTACAGAATTTATTTCTGTATAGAACAGAATACAACTTCCTGCTTAAAAATGAGCTCATTAGCGAGTCTACTTAGTTTTTATTGAAGATTAATTAATTAATAAAACTTCTTCCATATAAAATTACCAAAAAATCCTTCCTTCCCTCCTTCCTTCCTTATTTCTTTAGTCTTCTTTCTTTCTTTCTTTCTTTCTTTTGTCCTTTCTTCTTTCTTTATTTCCTTTCTTCCTTAGTTTTGTTAACTACTTTCCCTTTCATCCTTCCTTCATTTCTTTCTTTCTTTCTTTCTTTCTTTCTTTCTTTCTAGGAAGTTATCTAAGGAAGGAATGAAGGATGGAAGGAAAGAAGGACGAATCCTTCCTTCCTTTTTTCCTTCCTTCCTTTTTTCCTTCCTTCCATTCTTCCTTAGTTTCCTATATTTCTTTCCTCCTTCCTTCCTTCCTTCCTTCCTTCCTTCCTTCCTTCCCTGATTTTTTTCCTCATTCCTCCCTTCCTTCCTTAGTTTCCTGTATTTCCTTCCTTCCTTCCTTCCTTCCTTCCTTCCTCAGTTCCGTATATTTCTTTCTTAATTTTTTCCTTCCTTCCTTCTTAGTTTCCTGTATTTCTTCCTTCCTTCCCTTTTAGTTTCCTGTATTTCTTCCTTCCTTCCTTAGTTTCATGTATTCCTTCCTTCCTTCCTTCCTTCATTCCTCCATTGCTTCTTTAGTTTTCTTTCTTTCCTTAGTTTTGTTTCTTCCTAAACTTTTTGAGTATCATTATTTCCCTCCTTCCTTCCTTGCTTCTTTAGTATACTACTTTCATTCTTTCCTTTGTTTTTTTTTGTTCTTTCTTTCTTTCTTCCTTCCTTCCTTCCTTCCTTCCTTCCTTCCTTCCTTCCTTCCTTTCTGTCCCCTTCTTCCTCCCTGAAATGTAGCACGAAGCACTGAAGCACGAGTTGCTCCAGGGTCACAGTTTCTCACACAAAAACCCCTCCCCCTCCCCCCCAGTACCCCTTCGCCAACCTCCCCCTAAAGGCTTATACAAATTTTTTTAAATGACTTTTAAAAAAAACCACATTTTTTTCCTGGTATAAACAGGAAGTGAGTGTTGAAAACAGGAAGTGAGTGTTAGTTGTTTACTGTGTGTAATTTTAATCCCTGTTCAGCTGAACCCTCTGGATGCTCGAGTGACATAGCAACAGACGGAGTGTGTGTTTGTGCTGTGAGTTTGCAGTGTGCAGTGAAGTGTGGATAATCGCTCGGCAACAGTGTGTGTGTGTGTGTGTGTGTGTGTGTGTGTGTGTGTGTGTGTGTGTGTGTGTACTCTTTTGAAGTGGTTCCCTACTGAATGAGAAAGCAGGTGGACACACTGATGATGCCTTTGAAAACTTTTTTACTTTGTTGACTCTGTGTGGAGACTTTTACTGAGTTCTAACCACATCTCTAAACTATTACCTTCACTGAACCGTCATCTCTCTCTCTCTCTCTCTCTCTCTCTCTCTCACACATTCTTTTTTTTTTTACTAATATAGGATTCTTTCTTTCATCCTTGATTCTTTAGTATTAATTTTTCATTCTTTTGTTCGTATGTTCTTCCTTGCTTGCTTGCTTCTTTCCTTTTCTTCCTTGCTTCTTTCTTTCTTTTTCTTTCCTTTTTTTCTTCCTTTCTTTCTTTACTTTTCTTCCTTGCTTCTTTCATTCTTTTTTCTTTATTTCCTTCCTTCCTTCATTCCTTCCTTCCTTTCTTTCTTTACTTTACTTTCTTTCTTGCCTTTTTTCTTCTTTCTTTCTTTTTTTTTTTTACTTTTGTTTGATGATTCTTCCTTCCTTTTCTTTCTTCCTTCCTTTCTTTCTTCCTTTCTTCCTTCCTTCCTTCCTTCTTTACTTTTCTTCATTGCTTCTTTCTTTCTTTCTTTCTTTCTGTCACAGAATCCCTTTTCTTTCATTTTTTCCTTTCTATTTTTTTTGCACCAGTTTTATATTTCTGTTTCTCTTGTCCTTCCATTTCATTCTCCCCATTGTCTTTCCCTCTTTTTTTTATTCTCCCTCTATCTGTATCCCCTGTATGTTTCTCTTTCACATCCTCTCTCTCTCTCTCTCTCTCTCTCTCACACACACACCCATCTGATGATATATACATCTACATATCTGTGTTTTTCCCTCGTCCCGTCCTCACTGCAGTTGGAAGGTGAGTAATCCTGCGCTGAAGTCACTGCCTCGCTCATGTGATTTCAGTCCTTGTCTCCATGGCAACTACATTCAAATCTCGACCACGGCGGCAGGTCTTTGCACTGGTGTTTAACTCGGGATCACTGTCTGAGTCCGTGTGTGTGTGTGTGTGTGTGTGTGTTTATATAGAGACGGGTCAGTTTGATCAGTGCTATGCTCTGACCTCTCACTTCCGGGTGCTCTTACCCCGGCGCTGTAGACGAGTGAAGTGAAGTAAACAGAGGTGTAGTGGAGCTCTGGGCTGCTCCTGTTGTCACAGCTTGGACTCCACAGTGCATTTTGGTCCTCAGGGGAGCAGGTTAATGATTAGCATCAGCACCTAGCATAAAAAAATATTTAAAAAATACAACAACATGGTGGTATGTGACTCAGTTTGGCACGGCACGCACGAGTCTCAGTTTTAACACAGAGACTCTGTCCTGATTCAGTTCTTCACCACACTGAGGAAAAAACCTACAGGAAAGGAAACAAATCAACAATACAAACAAACGCACTGCTCTCACCTCAGTGCTGATCATTTCCCTACAGCACAAGTGCTTTATTCCTCTTCTACCACAGCAGTTTAGCCATCATTACAATTTCTGTCTATAAAAGAATGACCCATCTTACTTTTTATCCATTTATTGTTACATTTAATGTTGTTTCCTTTCCTACTATCATCATTCCCTCATTTCTTTCTTTCTTTCTTTCTTTCTTGTTTATTCATCTTCTTCCTTTGCCTTCCCTCTCTCCTTTTCTGTTTCTCATCTTTTTCTCTTACTTCTTTTTCTTTCCTTTTTCAAAATTCTTTCTTTCTTTCTTTCTTTCTTTCTTACTTTCTGACAGTGACTGAATCCTTCTTCCTTTCTTTCTTCCTTCCTTCCATTCTTCCTTTCTTCGTTTACCTTTCTTTCTTTCTTTCTTTCTTTCTTTCTTGTTTATTCATCTTCTTCCTTTGCCTTCCCTCTCTCCTTTTCTGGTTCTCATCTTTTTCTCTTACTTCTTTTTCTTTCCTTTTTCAAAATTCTTTCTTTCTTTCTTTCTTTCTTTCATTCTTTCTTTCATTCTTTCTTTCTGACAGTGACTGAATCTTCCTTCCTTCCTTCCTTCCTTCCTTCCTTCCTTCCTTCCTTTCTTTCTTCCTTTCTTCATTTACCTTTCTTTCTTTCTTTCTTTCTTTCTTTCTTTCTTGTTTATTCATCTTCTTCCTTTGCCTTCCCTCTCTCTTTTTCTGGTTCTCATCTTTTTCTCTTACCTCTTTTTCTTTCCTTTTTCAAAATTCTTTCTTTCTTTCCTTTTTCAGATTCCTTCCTTCCAGAAAAAAAAAACAAAACAGCAAACTGTAAACTCTGTCCTGATGATGTCGGAAAACATCTTTACCTTTGACTGTTACGAATCTCTGACACTGGAGACTCCTTCCCTAAATGTTAAATAAACATCTCCTTACAGAAAACTTCACCATGTTAATGAACACACACGTTTCTTTCTTTTTTAATCCTTTCATGCGAAGCGTCCACCGTACAAGTCTGTGAATGAGCTGTTGCTATAGAAACGATAACGTATTAGAACAAGCGCACTCATATACATTTGTGTCAGAGCTGCAGAGCTGTCAGATGTCAGAGCTGTCACAAAATGCCACAACCTGCACTGAGAGGTTTGAGAGAAGGAATCTTTTCTCTTCGATTCAGACCCGTTTAAAGGCCGAGAGAATAAAAGAGGCATTGAAAAGTTGCTTTCAGTGAAAGAAATAGGAGAGAGAGAGAGAGAGAGAGAGAGAGAGAGAGAGCGAGCACAGCCACTCCAGGGTGTAGTCACCTGGCAACTGCCAGATTGAATTTCAGAGCCTGCAGAAGTTTGTCTGTGTGTGTGTGTGTGTGTGTGTGTGTGTGTGTGTGTGTGTGTGTGTGTGTGTGTGTGTTTTGAAATGTGAAACTTGAACATGTGGGTTATTGCTTTGCTTTTATGTGGCGAGTCAGAAACCAGTGCTGACGATAGAGAATGTATTTGATCAAATGTACCTCAGTAACGTGCAGCACACTGCAGTGTGTTTACTGTCTCACCTCAAATAACACACTACACCCTTAACCAGCTCTCTTTTCCCAACACACATGATCGTCTCATCTTTAAAGGAAGAGTTTGGCCAAAAATAAAATGTACACAATGCAACTCTGATGCTGAATATAGCTGATCAGTCAAGGTGTGTTCAGAGTTTGAAGCAATTGTGTGTTGTTTTGCACCGGAGTTACAGTACGAGGCTAATGTCGCTAACAGACTAAGAAAAGATTGTTGCTTCTTTCTTCATTTTTTCCTTCCTCCTTTTCCTAAATTATTTTTTTTTATCCTTTAATTCTCTTCTCCCTTCCTTCCTTCCTTTCTTCCCTTCTTACGATAAATTAATCCCTTTTCTTCTTTCCTTCTGTACTTCCTTTTCTTTTTCTGTTCTCTTTCTGTTCGTCTCATCTTTCTTGTCTTTGTTCCTTCCATCCTTTTCCTCTTCTTTCCCTAAATTATTTTCCTTCCTTTCCGCCTGCCTTCCTTTCCTTGATCCTTCCTTTTTTCCTCCCTTCTTTCCCTAAATTAATCCCCTTCCTTCACTCCATCCTTCACTTCTTTCCTTCTTCCTTCCTCCATTCTTTCCAAAGATTATTTTCCTTCTTTTCCGTCTCTTCTACCTTCGTTCCTTTTCTTCTTACCATAAATTAATTCCCTTTCTTCTTTCCTTCTGTACTTCCTTTCCCTTTTCCTGTTTTCTTGTCTGTTTTATCTTTCTTGTCTTCCTTCCTTCTTTCCTTCCATCCCTTAACTAACTTAACATCCTTTCATCTTCTTTCCCTAAATTATTTTCCTTCCTTTCCACCTTCCTTCCTTTCCTTGTTCCTTCATTTGTCCCCTCCTTTCTTTCCCTAACTTAATTCCCTTCCTTAACTTTTTTCCCATCCCTTCCATCCTTTCCCTCTTCTTTTCCTAAACTATTTCCCTTCCTTTCCACCTTCCTTCCTTCTGTATTTTCAAAAGATAATTTTCCTTCCTTTCCCTTCCTTCATTCCTTTCGTTCTTACCAAAAATTAACTCCCTTCCTTCCTTTATTCTGTTTTTCTCTGTTTTTTGTTGTCTTGCCTTTTTCATCTTTCTTGTCTTCCTCCCTTCCTTCCCTCCATCCTTTCCCTCTTCTTTCCCTAAATTATTTTCCTTCCTTTCTTTGTTCCTTCCTTTTTTCCTCCCTTCTTTCCGTAATTTAATTCCCCTCCTTCATTCCATCCTTCACTTCATTCCTTCTTCCTTCCTCCCTTCTTTCTAAAGATTATTTTCCCTCCTTCCTTCTCTTCTTCCTGACTTCCTTTCGTCCTTATTCTAAATTAATTCCCTTTCCTCCTGCCTTCCTTCCTTCCTTCCTTGCTTCCTTTCTGACTGATTATATTTGGGATAAGGGGAAGATTCAGCTTTGTTTTTAATTTTCTTGCACTTTTAAAGGAAGTGTCCTTTTAAAAACAGGATATTATTCATTAGATAACTGAGTTCTAGCTTCCTAATAAGGTTCTCTGAAAGCTCTGTTATTGGTCCTGCAGAAAATGTTTTCATGGTTCCCCCCTAAAGAACTTTTCTTAGAGAGTGTGAAAAGAGATCTACTGTAACAGTCGTGTAATGCATGTGTTAATGAGCGTGAATCTTTGACCGTGTCCAGGTCGGGTGTCTCTTGCCGAGGGGACGTCTCTGAGGGTGCAGGGTCTTGTCCTGGAAGATGAAGGCTGGTACGAGTGTCGCATCCTTCTGCTGGACAAATCCTCAGAGGAGACACGCAACGGCAGCTGGATGCTGCTCTTGGTCACAGGTGAGTGAGGAAAAATAATGGCAGAACTGAAGAATAGAAATAAATAATTGCTTATATGAAGCTGGAGTTGTGTTTTGGTATCTTCTACCTCCCAGCTGGACTGCAGCTCGGTCCTGACACACACAATAGCATTGTGTTAGTAGTACAATGCTTTTGCTATCTCACCCACACACACACACACACACACACACACAAACACGCCCATGTTAAAAAATGAATGGGTACTTATTCCTCATTGTGCACCTGTTACCTGGGTGTGCTTCACCAATCTCAGAGATGTTCCTGCTCTGTTCCTCGAAGATACGCAGATAGTAAACGAGTGCTGGATCTCTCAGCACTTTCATCCTGCCTACATTCCACCACGCAAAAATGCTGATTCATTAGTTTGCCCACTTACACCCTGTCTGTGAGTCATTGTGAAATCTTATCATGCTTTTTAAAAATTGTTCAGTCTGAGCCTTTTTTCTCCTGCGTTCCCTGCTCCTGGTTTCGTCTTGCACTTCCTGGTTTCGACCTCCACTTGTTTTTCCAGATTTCCGAGTATGGGTTAATCTGGTTTGTTTCTGCCAGCCTGCGTTCTGACCTCTGTTACGGACAACGATGACGATTCATGGATTGCCCCAAATAAATCATACGTTTATATGCGAGTTTACGTATAAACGCTTGAATACGAAGTCTTCAAAACTTAGTGTGTGCCTTTTATTTATGTCCTTACAAATGTACTTTACTTTGTACCCTGATCGTCCAAAATGGCGGCCCTTAAAATAAAAAATAAAAAAAAAAGCTGAGAATCTTTAGGCGCCCTACGATTTGATGTGATTTCTATACACATCTCTGCTCTATCATTTTTACTACATCATCGAGGTGAGATTATCCACTGACCCTTATGTAGCTGTGATAAATAAGCTCGTGCTAACTCTTAAAAAACAAAACAAGCAGATTTAAGATGCATCAAAATATTGAATGGACTAAAATTATAGACCAAAAATGATCCACAACACAGGACAAACAAGCTGGTCACACAAGTTAGCAATACATTTTTGAAATGACCTTGGACTGACTCTTGAAATCACAAAGCATGACGCACATGCAGGACATCTGCGAGTTATATAAACTCTAAACGTGATCACCAGACTGGAAAACTGGCATGTTTTTAGAAGCTGGCTAAGCTGGCTAAGAGCCCAGGCCCCTGAGGGCTTTACGTTAACTTCAGGTGCACAAGTTTGGAGATGAGAAGTCTATTATGTTATTGATCCCACAGGGGAAATTGCATAATACATGGAGAGAGAGAGAGAGAGAGAGAGAGAGAGAGAGAGAGAGTGTATAACATGTAGTGTCTAATTCTCAGAGGAAACACCAACCTGTAGCCTGATGTCTATGAATAACAGCTTCCTTAGCAGCAGAAGCGATTCCGTGATTGTGGTACCATTTAGCCATTATAAGTCTTTAAAATAAAACTTTATTGTTTATAATGTTTCAACACTGAATCTAATAAATCTAAGGAAACAATCTCTCTTTCCTAGCAGGCTGTATTTTGCTCTTAAATAAGTAACAGGTTTGAGTTTTTAGCATAGACTTAGCATACACACAAATGTTGTTGACTAGCATCCACGTTAATGGCATTAGGGCATTAAGGACAACAATTTACTTGAATTTTTTTGTGCTTGTTTAAAGATTATTATTTAAAAATAATTTACTTTCAGTCTATAATTTAAGTATTAGGGTTTTAGTTTCAAAGCGACCTTAATATCCATATTAAATATCACTGAAAATAAAGAAAATAGAACTAGCAAGAAACTCGCGTCGCTTGCAGGTTGTCTCTTGTGGACATGTAGCAGCCGCTACTGTTGTCGCTTGTGGGCGTGGCCTGTACAGCATTTTTTTAAGTTCCTGCAGCCCACTGTGCGATATATATATATATATATATACACACCAGAGGCACCAATGGTCTCTGCTGCTTCCTTCCAAACTTTATTTTTCTTCATAATGTCTCTTAAAAAGTCCAGGGGGTCAGGGACGGATTATGAGACAATGGGCCCCTTGGCACAGACGCAAAAGGCTAGGTTAAGGGGTTAGAGGTTAGGATCAGGTCCAGCTCCACCCCGTGGACTTTCTGTCTGCAGCAAGGTCTTTATCTCGACTTTATCTTTTTGTGATGATGATGAATATGATGATGATGATGATGATGATGATGAGGAGGAGGATTTGTCCTGTGTTGTTATTTATAAATTTCTCTAAGTATTTATTGATTCATTTGTACTTTCAGCCCCGCCTGTGTTCAGTGAAACTCCACCCTCAATCACCGAAGCCCTCCTCGGCAGACCACTCTCATTGAAGTGTGTTGCCCATGGCAACCCTCCTCCCACCATCAAGTGGTATAAAGACGGTGTTGTAATGAGCCAGACCAGTGATGTGATGGTAAGATATATTTATGAGATTTAACCTGGTGGTGAAAAAAGTGTGGTTTTCCACACTTGATATAAAAAAAAGAATTGATGTAGTATTACTTTGAGCACTTTTTCTTCTTCCATTTTGTGTAGCTGTGCTGCTGAATCTGCCCAAACCGACATGTATAAATTGTGTATAATTAGCAATGAAGTGAAAGCCAACATTATGTTTCTGAATCACATGTGAAGCTATATATAGATGGAGAATAATAATGGGCCTAACAGAGAACCTTGTGGGACACCATATTGCTAAATACTTTCCTTTAATGCTAACAAACCAGTAACGCTCAGTCAAGAAAGATCTAAACTACGCAGGAACTTCTGTATAAACAGACCGTGTTTTCAGTAAGGGTGACAAAAAGAGAACTGCGGTGAACGGCATTGAAATATGACGTCTTAGAAATCTCAGAAAGCTGCCCTTTAAATCTGCCGTTGTTTCTCATCAAGTATAAACATTACATTATTTTCTAGAATAAAGCTAAGAGGAGTTCTTTTCCTCAGTCCAGAAGATGAACATCGTGTCACATAATTTATTCAACAGTTACAATTGAAGGGTTTCCTTTTAGGAAAAGTTTCACATATAACCCCTGTAGAAAGTAAAACTGTTAACCACCCAAAGAACCTTTACACAAGAAACATTTAACATTAAACATTTTTTTGTACAGAATCTGCCAGATCATGATTACTGCACTAAAATCTCATTGCTTGTGATTATGTCTATTAATATCATAATGACATTTGTGGCTTGCATCATCGGTTTTCATTTTCCTCTCCACCAAAATTTCCATGCATGTTCTCCTCCCTTCCTGTTGTCCACTCCCATCATCCTGACCCATCTCTCTCCCTCTCTCTCTTTCCAAAGGTCCTGAATGGGAGTCTGACTTTCTCTTCTGTGAGCAGAGAGACAGCAGGAGGTTACCAGTGCCAAGCCTCTAACAGCGAGGGAAATGAGATTCACACCATGCAGCTCAGGGTCAAAGGTCAGCTCCTATATTATGCCTCCCCCTCTATTAGAGATTCAGTTGTCTAGAACAGTGCAAGTTGTGAACTTATACAGCTCTCTAGCCCGCATGTTGAGAGAGCAGGTTCACTTGACTCACCACTAGAGTGTAGAGCCTAAGTTTCACTTGTCCAACGTCCAATCACTGATGATCACTATTCCCAACGTCCAATCACTGATCATCACTACTCTCAACGTCCAATCACTGATCATCACTATTCCCAATGTCCAATCACTGATCATATGTATTCCCAACATCCAATCACTGCTCATCATTATTCCCAACGTCCAATCACTGATCATCACTATTCCCAACATCCAATCACTGCTCATCATTATTCCCAATGTCCAATCACCGATCATAACTATTCCCAACGTCCAATCACTGATCATATCTATTCCCAACATCCAATCACTGCTCATCATTATTCCCAACGTCCAATCACCGATCATAACTATTCCCAACATCCAATCACTGCTCATCATTATTCCCAACGTCCAATCACCGATCATAACTATTCCCAACGTCCAATCACCGATCACTGTTATTCCCAACATACAATCACCGCTCATCATTATTCCCAATGTCCAGTCACTGACCACCATTATTACCAACATCCAATCACTGATCACCATTATTCCCAAAGTCCAATTACTGATGACTGTTGTTTGTCCACTTGCGCACTTCTTTGTGTTTCATTTTAAACTCTCAGTGATATTTTGTCTGAATTCTTGATAGAAATGATAGAATTTTGTAAAAGTGTGAATTGTTTGTAGTGCCGTCACAACGTATCTATAATAAGACATAATCTATTATTTTCTATTCTGATAACTTTATTCTATTCGAAGAATCTTTTGAAAATCCTGCT
Source organism: Cranoglanis bouderius (assembly GCA_023630585.1). Taxonomy (NCBI): domain Eukaryota; kingdom Metazoa; phylum Chordata; class Actinopteri; order Siluriformes; family Cranoglanididae; genus Cranoglanis; species Cranoglanis bouderius. The sequence goes on from CM042550.1 coordinate 16,836,709, forward strand.
TCTTCATGTAACACTTTTTGATATGCAAATCAATCAGTGATGTCATCTGGTAATTTCTAGCGACTTTTTGAACTACTTTCCTCTGAAAAGAGTTGGCACCTGTTGCCAGATCGTGTTCTGTTTCTTTGCTGTAACACATTAGTTTATGAGCCACTGTGTTTACAACTGTGTTGTAATCTGAATGGCAGTGAGGTTGGACAAGCAGATACTGCCACCTAGTGGTGAGGTGGTGGAGTCAAGAACTGTCTGCAAATCACAAATCATTGCTAACACTGGGCAACTAGTAAAAATTAGTTTTTGCTAGTTTATTTTCTTCCGAGATAATTTAAAAACTGCACAACACTGAGTGTTTACATCGTTCTTAAAATTTCCTTTCCTCATCCCCTCATTACAGGTCCTCCTGTTATCCTGATTCCCCCGACGGACACCGTCCTCAACATGTCCCATAATGCCTTGCTGCGGTGCCAGGCCGAGGCCGATCCTCCCAACATGACCTACGTGTGGACGAAAGATGGGGAGAACGTCTACCACATAGAGTGGGTCTCCAGATTTACACCAAAACACCAGCTTCAGCATCAGCGAGAGATTTTAGCGCCACGGTTTCATCCTGATAATTTTGTCATTGTGTGGTTTGTCAGATCTCTGAAGTCTCGTGTGAAGGTGATGGTAGACGGCACTCTGCTCATATCCAGTTTAATCCCGGGGGATTCTGGGAAATACACGTGCATGCCCACGAACGGCCTTCTGACCTCGCCCACTGCCTCGGCCACGCTTACAGTGCGACGTATGTATATATATATATATATATATATGTATGTGTGTGTGTGTGTGTGTGTGTGTGTGTGTGTGTGTGTGTGTGTTTCATTGGGTTTTCTCAATGAAAAAATCTGAGGCAATTCAATTTTGAGCATTAAAATAATAAAATTTCATAAAATAAAACGTAAAATTTTGACCAAAACCCATATGGAAGTATATATGTATATATATTACATTTTGACTCATATTTAAGAATATATTGCATATATTGTGAATATTTTGTTCTCCATTTCAAATATATTTTACTATGAAGGAAATATATTTCCAGTTTTAACTAAAGAAATTATTTATAGGACAGTATGTTCTTAAATGTAGGTTAAAAAATTGGCCCATTTCAAATATTTACATATATTTTAAAATAAATTTCTTGAAATACTGTATACTGCTTTTACATATTGACATATTAAGTTAAATTTTGCTCTTCATTATGCTGTAGAAAAAGTATAATCCTGAATTTCACTTTTGAGACGATATCACATAAGTAAAGGTTAATGGTGAAAAATGATTGTTTTTGGCACCAAAATATGTTTGATGATCCAACTATCAACAGGTTCTACTTCCAAAAATGGCTTTGCTCTAAGGGACCCTTATCTGGAATTTTTTTTAAACAAACAAATTGTTTCTGTCTACATCCGTTTTCTTTGTCCTTTGGCTTATGGTTTGAATTGTATTCCTTATTTGGGAATCCAAAAGCCAAAACAAATCTAATAAAATAATTAAACTCCATTAACAATGTTGTTAATTTGTTAGAAAAAAAAAAAAAAGCTAAAACCCGCCTAGCCCACTGTGTTGACCGAGTTAACCCCTCTTCCTGTAACAGACCCTGCGCAGGTGACCCAGATGCCCGAGCGGATCTTCCTCCCTACCGGAATGAGAGGAGTGATCTCCTGCCCGCTGGTTTCTAACCCACCGCTGCTCCGAGTGGATTGGACCAAAAACGGAAAAGCACTGGACAGCAATGCTGTGAGAGACTTTTTCTATTTCTGAGACTTTTTCTCACAAGTTAGAAAATACAGAGCACTTGGACATGACCTATATGTTTATATTATTGCGCTCGTCCTAATACGTTACCGTTTCTAAAACAACTAGGAACAACTTACACAGGGACTTGAACGGTGGACGCGCCACATAATCTAAGTCTAAAAAGAAACATATTTAACAAAGAAAAAACATTTATGTAACATGTACAGAAGGAGTCTCCAGTGTCAGGACTTTGTAACAGAGGTAAGTTTTCCGACGTCTTCAGGACGTTTCTCAGTGACATGACAAGCTGTGTATTTTTTTCTTCTTATTAACTTCAAGAGAGAGAAAAGAGAGACTGGCGAGGGAGCGACTGTTTATACAGTGGGTATAGAAAAGAATCACCCCCTTTTAAAATAATCACATTTTGTTGCTTTTCATCCCGAAATGAAGACGGACACAGTTTTTGTTTTATCCAGCTGTATTTACTCAGTGCAATTTATAACATCCAAGTGAAAGATATAACACCAACATGTCAGGAAAAAATAAAATAAATAAAAAAAAAAGAATCACTGAGTTGGAAAAAGCATCACCCTCTTGCTTTAATTTGCCTTAATTTTTTTAATTACAGCCTTTAGTCTGTTGGGATACATCTCTACTAACTTTGCACACCTAGACTTTGCAATATTTGCCCACTCTTCCTTGCAGTCTGTATTGTACCAAATACGTTCCACTTCTTAAAAACTTCACTGTGCTTTTAGGCATTGATACAGCCTTTGAAAATTTTTTGTATCCATCTCCTGACTTGTGCCTGTCCACAACTTTATCCCAGAGATCTTTTGACAGTGCCTTGCCACCCATAGTTGATAGTTTGCTTCAGTTGCACTACAAAATGCTCCAGGAAAGCTCTTCTTGCAGAGCTAATCAAAATGACCACAGCTGATCACAGTTGAAAGTCAAATGGCTTTGTGTACCATTGAGAAGGTGACTAGCTACACCTTATTGAGTTTACAAGTCATTTTTAGGAGGGGGGGGTGATCCTTTTTCCAACTCGGTGAATCTGTTTTTTTTTATTTTCTTTTATTTTTTTCTGACATGTTGGTGTCATATCTTTCACTTGGATGTTATAAGTTGCACTGAGTAAATACAGCTGGATAAAACAAAAACTGTGTCTGTCTTCATTTCAGGCTGAAAAGCAACAAAATGTGATTATTTTAAAGGGGGCTGATTCTTTTCCATACCCACTGTAGCTGCTATAACGTAAGTGAGAACAGGAGAACAGGAACTAACTTGATTTGTGGATATTCCAACATTAAATGGAACTATAAACAGATAGAAAATGTCATCCTTTAATACATTTTAACCCTTCATTTTCATGCGTAGTGTCTACAGTCATGGACAGTCAATTTAAGGTTCTTTTTTTATATTTTAGGACAATATAAGATGTAACTCGCCTCCAAATCACCTGAGAGCTTTAGTGTAAATGAAAATAAACTCTGTAGACTACTTGGCATTCTCAAATATTACAAATTTTCCACTAATAAATCTTAATTATATATATGTATATATATACACACACACACACACACATACACACACACACACACACACATTTTTTTCATCTTTAGCATTACACATTTTAGACCTGAATGTTAAAAATTTTTGACATTGGAAGATTTATTTTATTATTATTAGTCCAGGCATACTGTTTTAGCCTTTTTTACTCATGGACAATCTATTTACTTTTTAATATTAGATATTTAGATTCTTAGACAGAATCAAAATTCATATATCATGCAATTTTAAGGAATTAAAAAAGAAAATCTAAAGAATCTGGATACGTGTATAATTTATAATATGTATAATTTTAGAATAATTTATGCACGAAAGGTTTAAAAATAAGTTTGAGGAATAAAACAGTTTAGGATATGCTGTTTTAGGAAAATAGTCTTTCAATTTCAGGGTGGTACCAGTTATTTTCCTATAACAGCACAACGGAGTGTTTTATTCCTTACACGATCACCAAAATTCATCAAAGAACCAAAATGACGCTTAACAAAATGTGGTGCAATTTCAATGAAGAAATATTATTTTTTATATTTCATGCAGATATTAAATAGAAATTTGGTCTCATTAGACATCTTTGAATTTTCCTTTACATTTAAGACACTCACATTTTAGTTGTCAAGCTTAGAAACTTTCCTTTAACTCTCAGGTTCTCCATAAATCTGTAAACAGGAAGGTCAAAAACCGAAAGACAACGTTACACTGAAAGGCACAAAATTTACATGATAGAGGGTTTAAATAGACGCAAATAGTGAATAGAAGCATTGAAGACGGAAGTGAATACATTTAGGAACGGACGCAATAATAAAAACAATAATAAAGAGATGAGCCAGGATCAAAACAGGAAATAGAACACCTTAGAACCAAGATGCGATCAGGAAGGATGAGACTGTGATGAGTACAACACCAATCAGCTTTAAATATGGTCAGTGTATTAGTAAATAAAATATAATTTTCCTATTCTCACCTCATTCAGTACCCAGGCTGGATCCTGACAGCAGATGGTTCCATCGTTATCACCACGGCTAATGATGACGCGGTCGGCGTGTACACCTGCACTCCGTATAACAGTTACGGGACGATGGGCCAATCAGAGCGCACCACCGTCATCCTGGAGGTCAGACTCTCATAACGGAAAAAAATAAAGCCATGTTCTTCATACTTCAAATACAATAAATCTAAATTGAAAGTTTCTGTAAATGATAGGGACTTTGTTCCCGGTAAATCGGAAAGTTATTCCGATTTATTACTGCAGCTTGTGGCCACACAACCGTTCACCTCATTATAAATGCAATCATGAATCTCAGCTCCTCGAGGCTTTGAAAGAAAATTGAACTAACAGAAACTAATACAGGAAATGAGAGGCGGTCACACAGTGCTGTAATGTCTTTCAGGACCCTCCATCTATCACACTCGCTCCACGTAAGGAGTACAGGGCGGAGGTGGGGAGGACGCTGATGATTCCCTGCCAGGCACACGGAGATCCTCCACCTAAAGTCACGTGGACCAAGGTAACTAGGACGTTCAGCTTATACAGGGTGCTTAGCTACTTTTACATGTGTTTATACCACGGCGCTGTTGAATTCTCAATCCTGATTGGTCAGACGATGTTGATTAATTTTCTATAACCGCAGCTTTGACAGTCGTGCAGCTGGTTTATATTAATGCGCTCGTTCTTATACATGATCATTTCTATAGTAACCGCTCATTCACAGGGACTTGTACAGTTTTCTGTAAGGAGAAGTTTATTTAACATTCATGGAAGGAGTCTCCAGTCTCAGTGCTTTGTAACAGTCAGAGGTAAAGATGTAAAGTTTTTTTTTGACATTGGAAGGACAAAGGAGTTTATGCTTTGCAGTGGAAAGAAAGAAAGAAAGAAAGAAAGAAAGAAAGAGGGAATGACAATATTAGAAAAGAAAGAAGGAGTCTCCAGTGTCAGTGCTTTGTAACAGTCAGAGGTAAAGATGTAACGCTTGTTTTCAACATTTTAAGGACAGAGGAGTTTATGCTTTGAGGTTTCTCTGTAACAAACAGGAAAGAAAGAAAAACAAAGAAAATAAGGAGGGAATGACAATAGTAGGAAAGGAAGGAGTCTCCAGTGTCAGTGCATTGTAACAGTCAGAGGTAAAGCTGTAACTTGGCTGTGTTTTTGTCTTATTAACTTGAAGAAAGATGTGGAAAAAAAGAGGTTGGTGAGAGAACGACTGTTTATAGCTGCTATAACGTGAGTGAGAACCGGAACTAACTAGTTTCTTAGACGTTCCATAACATTAAATGTAACTACAAATGGATAAAAAGTATAAGAGGAATAAATCATTTCAGGATGTGATGTTATTGAAAAATCCTCAGTTTTGGAGTGACAGTGTAACTCCTCTTCATCACTCCACCCTGTCACTGATTATTTTCCTGTAACTGCTTGCCAAGGAGTGTTTTATTCCTAATTTATTTGCCACCAGCTTTTATGTAAAAGGTCAGTAATCAGTCATTCGCATAATAACCTCATATTATCCTCTTCATCTCTCTCGCTATCACCTGTCTCGCTCTCTTCTTCTTTCTGTCACACTCTTCCTCCCCCTTCCTCTCCATCTCTTTTCCTTTGTCTCGCATTACTTTGTCTTCACCTTGCTCTCAATCTACCCGTCTCATCATCTTGCTTGGACTCTCTCTCTCTCTCTCTCTCTCTCTCTCTCTCTGTGTCCAGCTCAGTTCCTCTGTCTCTCGCCCTCTGTACTCTGTATCAGGGAGCGGTTCTCTGCTCATTCAGTCTCTGAGTAAAGAGCATTATGGTGAGTGGGAGTGCAGTGTGACGAACCGAGTCTCCACCATCATGGCCACCACCACCGTCACAGTGCTCGGTGAGGATCAACACCACAACACCCCACACACACGCATAAGCACACAAGCACAAGCACACACACACACACACACACACACACACACACACACACACACACAGAATGGAGATTTTTTCCCTTCTTTTCTCTGCATCTTTATGCAGTTTCCTGTTCTCATCTTTCTCTCTGTGTGTGTGTGTGTGTGTGTGTGTGTGTGTGTGTGTGTGTGTCAGGTACGAGTCCTCACGCCGTATCCTCCGTGTCCGCTGAAGTCGGAGTAAACCAGGCCAATGTGTCCTGGGTGCCTGGATTTGATGGAGGATATACACAAAATTTCACCATCTGGTTAGTGTCTGGAAGTTCATTATCATTTCCGTGTGTGTGTGTGTGTGTGTGTGTGTGTGTGTGTGTGTGTGTGTGAGTATGTGCCTCCATACCAATGACACGTTAAATACCACAATACTGGTACTATAACGGTACTTTATAATATCTTAATATTCTTGAATTCTGGACTCTGATTGGTCAAGCGTCTTAAAGGTAAAGCTGTTAAGCTTTCTGACACCTTCAGGACACACAACTTCAAGAGAGAGAAAAAAAGAGAGGCTGGTGAGGGAACGACTGTTTGTAGCTACTATAACGCACATGAGAACATTAAACATAACAATAACAACAATACATTTTTAACACATAAAAATTTCTTAGGCTGTTAACAGTAACTCCTCTTCATCACACCACCACGTCACTGATTATTTTCCTGTAACAGCATGACTCAGAGTGGTAAATTCCATATGTAATGACTAATACTAGCAGAAATGAGAACTACTACAAATGGTGTTATATTTAACACGAAAAAAAGGATAATAAACTGTGAATAGGCCAAGTTTAACAAGTACATTCTATATGACTGACTATATTTGTTCGATATGGAAACACAGACTAATGGTTATGGAATTGGTAACATTACACTTAAGGTGGTGATTTTAAGGCATTTCTAAATGCTGATTCCTAAAAGTGTCATCGTCATCAGTTGAAATAATTCGAGTGATAGATTTTTACCAGAGTCCTTCTAGTAAATTCCGTCCACTCAGCGGCCATCTTGGCGAAGCCTGTGGGCGATTCTTTACAGTTATAAAAGACCAGGCTCATATCTACTTAAATGGAGAGACCCATAAAACAGAAAGGGATTGACATCATGAAGTTTCAAACACCGATTTGAATTCAATTTTAAAATGTGACAAAAAGTGCACAAAATTTTTTTTTGGCTCAAAAAGCACAAAAACAGCATATTTTTTTAGGTTCCTTCAGCTATTGCATTTGAGTGCCCTATATCTGTGCATGCACCAGTATAAGAATCTGAGTCCATTCATTTTCTGTTCATTTCTTAAGTGATTGGCTCTTTTTCTTGGAGAGGCGGGGCTTATGTAATACAGCCGCCATGTTAAGCGTCACATGCAGTGGGCTGTCTTGTCTCTACCTCAAATCGTCTCTGTTTTTATTGACATTAAAACTGATTTTGTCACACAGGGCCGTATTGTCGAATTAAGTCCAAAAGTTCTGTCAATATTTACACAGTGAAAGTTACACATATTCAGAGTCGGGTTATGCAGCTGGGCAAAGCAAATTACCTGCACCTCCAAGGTTGCCAGATTTATCCTGAGCAGAAGTGTTTCTCAGTATCATTTAGACCACTGCCTTTAAACAAGCACTTTCCATTAGTCTGTAGTATTAACTTGACTCTGAACACAACCCTCAGCCCACTTCTGATATATCGGTAATAATTGCGATTGTTCTCCTTCAGGTTTAAGTGTGTGTGTGCAGTTGAGGAGCAGCAGGAGTGGCACTCGGCTCCTGGTCCATCCTCCAGCACCAGCGTGTTGGTCAGTGACCTCCTTCCCTCCACCGAGTACCACTTCAGCGTGATGGCTTACAACAAGCTGGGCAGCGGCCCATTCAGTGACATCACCACTGCCCGAACCATGGGTCAGAACCAGCTTTTATTACCTCTATTAACCAGCTCTAGATCTTCTTTCTCTCCGTCCTGATCCATCTGTCTGTGTTTTGCATTCTGATTTCCTCCATTTCGACTCAGCAGCTTGCACAATTTGTGACTTTTTTTTTTTTTGCTTCCTATCCAGACGCACTTCCTGCATCGTCCAAGCTGGAGCCACCCACGCTGCTATCCTTCAACCAGAGCTCTGAGGGTGTTTATCTACGGTGGGTGGTGCCATCGCCTCAGCAGCTACCTATCGACAGTTTTGTCCTCCAGTCACGTCTTGAGGAGAGGGAGTGGTCGACGTTGGATGAGGACATCAGTGCGAATAAGAGTGAAATGCTTGTTCAGGGATTACAAAAGGTATTGTTTTTTTTTTTTCTTTTCTTTTTTTCTTTTTGTTTTTGCGCTCAACAAAGCAATTTGTCTTTTAGTCCTCTGGTGCCTGTGAGATGAAATGCAAATGCAAAAACAGCAATCCTCCTCCTTTCCTCAACTGACTCCGCCCCCTGTATTAAAAATCATACATGTCTCAGGAATTGCCTTTTAAGGAAAAGTTGGGGGTGAAGCTAATTTCCACACCTGAAAGTTCAAATCAAAACAAATGCTTGGAATGAAGAAACAAGTCGAATCTGTTGCACAGCAATTTCAGAATTCAGTTACATGTTGTAGTTTTTAAGGTATCTTTAAGGTTAAATGATTCTTATAGAGCCTGAAACACATTTAAAGTCCCCATGAAATGGTTTGAGAGCTGTGATTTGATTTCCATTCAAGCCTATTGAAATGCTTGACGGATTTACACAACAGCCAATAGCATTGAAGATACGCCACACCATTCCGAATCTAAACACACTTACTTAAAGAACTACCTAAATATGATCAGTTGTGGAGGATTTTTCACCACTGCTTTCACACACACTTCACCCACATGCCTGTGCACTTTAACCAGGACAATATCCTAGCCATGTGTTTTTGGAGTTACGCCATACAGTTTTGCATCAGCACAGATCATGACGGAGAGCCGCGGGGTCGAACCGGGAGACATCTGATGTGTCTGAGTGATATATAATATGATATTACTGATACCGACTCTACTGATCGAGACGGTGTATAAAGATGGAATTGCGTTCTCCATCAGTCTGAGGTAGCGACATTCCAGCATTAAAACAGCCCAACCTGGGTAAAAGACCTCCATGAAGTCACAGAACTCACAACTCACAAACTCCACCTTCTTCCAAATATATAAACTCCAACCATTTAGCCTCCACCGAGTGATAGCTGGAAAAGGAAAGACGCATAGTAAAAACACACCGACGAAACACGTTTATTGTTAATGAGTTGCTTCTGTACAGCAAGACACGCCCCTGGGGGTGGGGCTTGTACATTTTAGAGAGCATTTAATTGGACAAACTCAAGGCTAGTACAGGATGAGTCATCAAAAATGTAATTGTTTTCTTGGAAATGATGAACTTTAAAATTAAAACATGAATATCTCCAAAGCAGTTCTTTTATCTCATCAAAGAAATCATTTGGCGTTTCAGAGCAGTCTCTTATATCAGGGGTACTTTAAACATTACATACTGCACCTTTAAAGCCACAATTACATCACATTATTGAGTATGATAATACTGATTTCAAACCACTCCATTCTCAGACTCTGATATTTCCACTCTATGATATTTCAATAAATGTCATTCCAATGCCTTGCCTTTTTTCTTTCTCTTTCTGACATTCTGCAGAACTGCAACTATGAGCTAAGACTCCTGTCTCGCCGTGGAGAGCAGCTGAGCATTCCCAGTCACTCGATCAATGTCTCCACTCTGGGTCAGTGCCTAAGCCGTGCTCCACTTTCCTTCCAACTGCTCTGGTTATTCAATTTAGGCCCATATCTATTTTGATTATTCATATAAATCATCCATTGTTCTGTATTTGAGCAGTGTGATGGAATTTTAAAAAAAAAAAAAAAAACCTTTTTTTTTTTGCAGTCATGGACATGCATCCTCCAAGTTCACGTCTCCCAGGGGCAGACCCCCAGCCACTATGGGCTGGAGTCGTGATTGGGATGGGTATCCTGTGCCTTTTGCTTCTGATCATTTTGATCACAGTGTGTTTAATTGGCCGTAAAAGAAGCCGGCGACACAGGAAGATGATGCGGGGTAAAGAAACTATGCTTTGCTTTTTTGAAACCATAAAAATACCCTGAATGTTTTATAGACTGTGTCTTTCCCAGCTCAATAAAACACACTCAGTTCCTGTTTAGAAAAAAATATAAAGTAATTCTTCCCTCAGTTTTCATTGTCATGCATTTCCACAGTTTTTCATGTCATTCATTTCCATTGTCTTGCGCCTTATTTCAGATCACCCCCATGCTCCATCTAGGAAGTAAGTATATTTTATCTGTCTCTTATCATTTATTTCATGGTTAAAGACACTCAATGAATTTTGTGACAAGAAATTGTGTAACTTAGATAAAATGCAGACCTGCCAATCACAGTAACATTATGTAGATGTTTTAAATTCTCTGATATTAACTGACCCCCTGGGAGCCCCATTCCTCTCATCTTACATTAGTAATATTTTTGCCAAAGCTCTCATCTTGGCTCGATTCTCTTACTTCCACATCATGTGGAATCATTTCATGGTTTCTACCCCCTGCCTGGCGCTACTCATTATTCCTTTTTGGGGTTGGCCTGTCTGTAAATGTCACAGTTTTGTTTGCTAGTACTAAGTCCTACTGAGTCCTATATGGGGTAATAGTGGTAGAGTAATCTAAAAATATTACCAAATCAAAGCTGACTACAGAAGTAATAGATTATAGCTTTGATATTTGTTCAATTCTGTTATTACTGCTTTAACCGCTCATTCTTCACATCTTGTATCTCCCTCAGAGCTGGCTCAGCCCCTGACAGCCCTGACAGTGTACTAAAACAGAAGCTCCTCCCCCTTCGCCCGATCTCCAGTTCCTCCGCCTCCTCCTCAGACCACTCAACCTTGGACAAATCCCACCGCAATGACTGTCCTGACCAGAAACAGCACCAGCTCCCATGTACCCAAACCCCTTCCCGGGGATCAGTACCTCAGAGTCACCTCCATCATGCCTCCACTGTGGAGCCCATTCACCGTGGGCCAGATGGCCGATTCATAATTGAGCCTTATGAAGAATTTAGCACTTTCGATTCTGCTCCATCCAAGCATGAAATGTCAAGGCAAGGCTTTTCACATTCATCTGAGCGACCTGGTGATGCCGCACTTCGTAAATCGCAATCTTTGCGCTCTTACAGGAGTGAAAGAAGGCATCCTCCTTTCGTTCTTTCCGTGGACATGCCCCCTTGTGGATTGGACATTTCTCCTTCTGGCAGAGCACAAACGTTGCCCAGATATGGCTGCTACTCTGTGTCTCTTGGACAGGAGATCTCAAATAGATCAAGTCTGTCCTCGGAGACCAGCAGTTCGGTTCTCCACCCACCGTCGGACAACTGTTCAACACTAAAGCATGGCGACACTCATTCCACAGCCAGCACTCTTGTTCTGCAAATGGAGCATGAAAGAGAACAAGGCAATCTTACCCGCTGTCTTAGGCTGGCCCGAGAGAGAGAGGAGCTGGAGCGAGAGTTGCGTAAGTACACTCTGGATCGGAACTTTGAAGTCAAGAGAGGTGGATCACTCCGAGTGGAGTGCAAGAGGGAAATTGAGGATAATGATGAAACAGCCTGGAAAAGCAGAGGACGAGGATCCTTGCATGTTACACAACTGTCCAACAGAGGGCAGTGTCTATCCAGTAACACCATTAATCCAAGTGTAAGAGCTTCCTCTTGTATTCCATGGGAGGCTGGATATATAATGTCTCCCAGTAATCTTATAAAAGCACAAAATTGCCACGAAAGGACTTTTGAGTGCCTGAAGGACTCTCATTTAAACCAAATGTCAAACCACAGAAGGTCTAAAAGTCTAGAGCGAGGGGAGCACCAAAGATCACGTGTTAAAGATCAGCGGCGAAGGCGAACCATGACTGAAGGTGCCCCTGTCAATTTTGATAATAAACCTTTATACCCAACACTGGAAAGATCTCATTATAGTGTGGACGGCAGCCTGAAGAATCCTGGAGCCTACAGTCGCAGTCAACAACATATTTTCCCAAGAATGAGTCACTTGGTAGATACACAACAAGGAGGAAACACAGAGAAAAACAGAGGGCGGGCTGGCTGTGCAACTGATTGTGTGGAGATGTGTGTGGACGAGCCAGAGATACAGGCTCAGACTCCCCTAACGAGGTCTATTCCGAGATCCATGGATTCTCAGAGACCCAGTTTATATCAGCTGCAGTTGGAGACAGAAAGACAATCAGGGTACAAAACCATTCAGAGAGGCTTGAGAAGAGACCTGGAGAGGATGAGTAGCGGGTCAAGTAGAACCCTTCCTTCAAAACATCGACAAAGACCAGCTTTCCAGAATGGTCTTAGTGGGGGTTCCCAAGATATAAATCACCACAAAAGTGCCCCTAGTCTGGATGATAAAAAGTACAGCGAGCAATTCCTGCCCCCTGATGCCTGGATTGACTCGCTAAGCATGGGGCAAAATTCCTCCCTGTCTCCTGTTCCAAGTGGAGAGGAGAACCGGATGACACAGAGTCAAGAAACTGAGCCATGTGCACCTTCAGAAATTCAGCTTCAAGACTCCCATCATGAGCAGGCCTCTAATAGTGCCTCAACTGCTGATCAAGACTGCCAGCGCCACAGTCCGCCTTCCATGCCTCTAGAGGATTCCCACTGGCCTCCAATGCATTGCTATTCCCCAGAACCAGAGGGAAGTTGCCGGAGCTATGCCAGCCATAGCAGTGGCAGAGGAAGTCTGGATCAGCCGAGCAGCAGGCAGTCTCTGTCTTTTAGCCCCCCTCTTAACAGCTCTCTAGAGATCCCTGAGGAGAGCGATAGAGATGAGGCTGGCCAGCGCTCGCTGCAGAAATGGTGAGAAATACCTGCTTCAATCTTAATTTCTTTGTCCATTATTATTTTATTATCTCTAGGTTAGTGTTTTTCTAACCTAGAGAAACAAGGAGGGGGTTGTTATTGAACCAGCTAATTGAATCAAGTGTATTAAATAAAAGAAACACAACATACTGCATCTCAGGGGTCCTTCAATAATGTGATGGAATCCCACAAAATTTCTTTGTCGTCTAATTGCAGAGTTTCCTTTTAAAACATACCAAATTTCTCATGAAGTCGACTTGCTAGCTGGTTCTCTCCTGTCGTTACCAGCTACTAGTGGTGTAGATCACAGATTCTCAACCCTGATCCTGGAGAACCCTCTTTCCTTTACATTGAATGTTTTCCATGCAAAGCGGGGTTCGGTGACCTCAAGGGCTCTGTGAAGCATAGGCAGGGGGTCGGCAAAATTTTGTCACAGCACTGGAAATCAGAACCCACCATTATCAAAGATAATGTTAGTTATTAGCCAGTTTGGCTGGTCACATAAATTGAATGGTTTAATCAGAAACTAAGTAACTCAGTGAGAGAGTGAGAGAGAAGAAAGCCCTCCCACTCACATAGCAGAAACAGTTCCATGCCTTCTATGCCATTGTCAGAATCCAAATTGCGATCTGATTGCGATCATTGTCAGAATTCAAATTGTGATGCCAGGGTTTTGCCACTCAAGAGCAATTTCTGATCTTTACAGAGATATTCCGAGGTAGGACATATGCTTTTATAGTTTTGCCTGCAGGATGTGTGCTGAAATGAAAACAAAAATTATATACATTTTTAAAACGATATCTCCAGCTCCAGGAGAGATTCCGTTGATGAGAACTACGAGTGGGACTCGCACTACGTCTCCATGAACTCTAATGACCTCAAAACCTCAATCAGCCCAGTCTGCCTGCAGGGGGAGATCCTGAGCAAGGGAAGACGGAGGAGTGCTGCAAACGACAGCAGGCTGGCCTTAAAGCAGGACAAGAGAGGTGGGGGAAATTTGTTGAATCAGACACGCTTGAAATGTTCTCCTAAATGTTCTTACAGTTGAAAAAACATTCTGTTTGAATCCCATTTTATGTAAGGAATCAAACATTTGTGGAGGGACTTCATGTTACTACCCTGAAGTTGATTATTTTCCTATAACAGCACATACTAGAGTGGTTTATTCCTCTTACACCACAGGAAAACCACAAAGCATAAACTCCTGTCCTGAAGTCCGAAAACTTAAAATTACAGCTTTACCTTTGACTGTTTAAAAGCGCAGACACTGGAGACTCCTTCCATAAATGTTAAAGAAACATCTCCTTATAGAAAACTTCACCATATCAATGATTACACACGTTTTTAAATCCGTTTATGTGGCGCCATGCAAGTCCCTGTGAATGAGCTGTTACTATAGAAATGATAATATATTAGAACGAGCACATTAATATAAACTAGCTACTACTCTCTGAATTAATCACCACCTTATAACCAATCAGAACTGAGAATTCAACAGTTGTTTTTTTTTTTTTTTTTAATTAACATGTGTGTTTGCAGGTCTGTACCGCTCGGTTAGCATTTTGCCCCCCAGCTGTGAAGAGTCTCTCCTGGAGCGGGAAATTCAGCACGGCTCCATGTGCTACCCTGACCCTAATCCTGATGCTGACGCTGTGCTATTCTGAGTCTTAATGGTAAGGACATTTACAGTATGTTCACACTAGCAAGCTACAAAGTGACAGGCCGTCATTCAATTTCTATGCACATGCGTGATACGAAGCCACAATTTCACCAAAAGTGTGACAACTGAAGTGAGATCAGGTGGACGCATTAACACAACAAATCCAAACGATTGGCTGGAACGATTCCTGTGACCAGTCCTATGGCTTATTTGGTTTCTTCAGTTCCCCACTCAAATCTTTACTTCCTACCTGCAGTTAGTTTCCATTTACTAATTGAAAAAAACCTCACAAACATGGTTTCATTTTATCTTGTCATATACGAGCTCTCATTAATTGTATATAGGGACGTTACGTAGAAAAATAAAGCACGGAAAGACGTAGCAGAGGTTGTCTGTGTTTCCGGTGAGTGTACATACAGTAGCTAGGACAGTTAGCTTGCTTTGCTAATCTAATCTGAAAACGAAGCTAGTATGAACTTGTGCATGTAACACGGAAATCACGCTTTACATTGTAGGCTGTAGGCTGTACATTTACAGTCTCTCATCAGAAATAAAAATATGCCCGCGCACATCCACAAGAGACAAACAAACTAGTGATGCAAGAGACTTGTTGCTTGCTAGTGTGAATGTAGGGTCACGTACACCATGTGTACCCGTGTGTGTGTGGCCGTGTGTGTGTCTGTGTGTTTGTCTATGCAGATAATAAATAAGAAATGTGAGAATTGTCTTCCCTACCAAAAGTAATATTGTCTTAGACACGTGATTAAGCTGAATGATAACTACGTATATTACATTCTTAGATGGAATAGCTCTATTTAATATTTTAATACTTCAATATTGAATATTACACAGAGCTAACCCCAATGCATATTTGATACTGTTATCTAACCCACTACAATGTTCAATTCTCTTTCTGTGTAAAACAGGATCCTATGCACCAAACATGGTGGACCGGAGAGCAAAGATCTTGTCGTCACACACCTCAAAACACGAGAGACCCGATAACGTTGAAGAGAAATCAACAAAGCGAAACAGAACCAAGACGCAGAAGCTGTTCTCGCTTTCAGTGTTCAGAGTTTCCTCACCACAGATAAGCAGTAAAAAATGTTCACTTTCCGTTCGCTTTAAGTGCCTATTAGGCGGAAATATGCAAATGAACACAGCCTGATATTTTCCTGGACAAGTCCAGCTGTCATGACATCTCCAGTGACATTTGGATTCAGGATAATTTCACCGTGGGATTGAGGAGAGCGACTCTGATTGGTTGCACTCACCAGTCTCAAAGGATGAAGGAAATGAATCCCTCGTTTCATCACTCGTCTGAGATTGCACCGAGGAGCAAAGTGACTCAAGAACCTGCTCTAAATAAGCTGCTCTGCTCTTTCAGCACTGTGATTCACACTTCCTGTATCTGCGAATGAAAGAAAGAAAAAAAAAAGTTTATGCCAAGGATGGAACAGGTCCAAATCGAGGAAGGTCGCCAGTCCAGATGGTCAGAATCGGGTATTTTTGAGTGTTTCAGATGCAGTTCGAAGCAAACTTTCTGCATGGTGGTTAGCCGCGGACATCGATATCGATCCACACTCGGAGACTGAGCAGTGGGATTAAAGGCCTGGTCAGTTTTGAGGAAACGTTATAGAGTGAAAGCTTTCTTTTTGCACTCCTTGCCTTTTGGGAATAACATGAGAAGATGTGAACTGTGATTGGTGCTCTGAGGGCATAAGAGGTGATCCATTACGCAATGTGAAAATGGCTTGATGGAAGGCAGAGTTCTCTTTTTCAAAACAAAGCAAAAACTTACATGAAGGATTACAGCGAAAAGGACAACCAAGATCAGACGTAACTGTTTACTACACATTGTCAATATATTCGAAATATATTTTTCACATTTACTTTCAAACACTTTAAGCCTCATTTATCAAACCGCATACGAATGGATTTATTTGTAAATTATTCGCAGGGGGATTTACAGAAGAAATGTAGTTTCATGAAAGTCTAGTTGTATTTGTATAAATTTATGTAGAAGGAGAATCACTAATGGGAACCTCGATCGATCAGCTTCAACTTCAAAACATATAACTGTTGAGTTGCTTCAATTTTATATATGGATTACTCTGTCAAGTTTAAATCATTTATTTATTTCCATTACACACCAATTTAATGAATATTTTGTGAAACTCAGTTCCTTGACTTGATCAAAATCATTTCTAAATTAATACTAGAAATATAATTAAAACAAAAGTAAAAAAAAAAAAAAAAAAAAAAAAGTTAGGAGTTAGTGTGTGTCTGTGGTAGCTGCGATGGCTGAGCTGCATTACTGGATTTAGAAGATTTGGTCGTTGAAGATGGCGTTTAGTCGCCATCTTGTCGCTTTCTGTGAGGCTTGTCTTTTATGGAGTTTTGTAGGTGTGGCTGAATGTAAATGTGCCATGAAGACGCTCCATAGTTTACACATGATTGTTGGTTGTCAGCAAACGCACGAGTACAAATAATATCAGCGTGGTTCAGTGTATTTTTGTAAATCTTTTGGGAATATTTAGTTTTGGTATTTAGTTCCAATATTTAGTTGACCTACGAAAACAAAGATTGATAAATGAGGCTCACTGTGCCATGAACCCTGTAAGAAGAGCGATTTTTTTAGTGAATGCACACAGTCTGGCAGATATAATTCTTTTATAAAGTCACAGAATGCGGAACAGCACATTAAATGTCAGCTCAGTTTCCAGGGGAACACACACACACACACACTCCTTTAAACTCTGTGAACATGGTCTCAGCGTATAGATCCGCACCAAGAGCAAAGCACAAAATGTCTCTTGTGGTATCATCAATATCTCGATCGAAATGGTCAGTAAAGTAGCCACACCAATCGCAATATTATTTTATTTTAACTTTGTGAGAAAGAAGCCTGGAAAGAGATGCCACTGTACGACTTAAAACATACAAAAAGTGGAAAATTTCAAATATAGAATATATTGCTTAGTTATCACAGACCGTAACGCATCACATCATGCAGGGTTTTCCAAAACCTTTGGAGTCCTGATCCAAAATTCCGTTCATCTGTATTCAGCACTGAAAGCTGAAAATGAGCAAAAACATGGAGTGATTTGGGAAACGCTGACACGCCTCAGTAAGTTGCTGAAACAGAGTCATTTTGCTTTCAGGCTTTTGTGTAAGAGAGGATTAAGTATAATTACACATTGTAGGATTTCACGGGCGGTAATCTTATTTGAAAGCTTCCTTCACTGAAAAAAAAAAAAAAGAAAAGAGAAAAAGAGTAAGAAAAAAACAACCTGAAAGTTTCAATTTTTTTGTCATAACTGTAGCTCATGCTACAATTTCTAGGATTGAAGAAAAGCCTGTAGACAATCAGAGACGAAATGATAGACATCTTCGGCCTAGACTTTATTTTATCCTGGTTCATAACTTTTTTGTTGTTTCTTTCTTTCTGTCTTTCTTTTTATTTTAAACCCGCCACCCGTCTCACTCCCACGGACCTCGTTAACATTTTTTTTTAACTGTTTAAGACAGAAGGAGAAAAAGAAAGGAAATAATAGAAGAGAACGAACGAATGAATAAATAAATAACATTGAGGAAAAAATGGAATAATGATATCCATCAATCGTGGAAAAATCTCTAGACTACATAGGCTACGTTAACAGATTATGCATCCAGGCTATTAGCTTTTCATTCACGGTTGTCTGGCGGACAAGCCGGTTCCCATTTCTTCTTTACTTCACTCATCCAACAACCAGAGAAATACAACTTCCTGTCGACTTTCACAAAGCGAACCTTTAACCTGATTTGTTTGGTAAACACAGACATGCTATAATTAGTTCACATATTTCTCAGTGGTGCTAAAAGCGAATTGTTTGCAAACCTGCCCACCTTCTGCGCTACTCACATGACCCCAGTAATCAGCTTGAACAGATGCTAGACAATCTTCAGAATCAGGATGTGGAAAAAAATGACGCTGTAAATGAGCAAAATACAGCACGGTGTAGAGAAAAGGGGGAAAAAAACCCTCTAACGCTGGCATGACGCAGTCTTCCTGTCTTTTTGTCGATTCCGTAAATACGTAAATCACCGGACACGTCATCAGGAGAAGACTCTTATCATAAAGACTACAGATACGCAAAGTTTCTATTATTCACAAATGTATTTTTGTATTTTCATGTTCTCAGTTTTTAGATAAGGATTATTCAGTACTTATCGGAGTTTCCTCTTACAATACAATACAAACAATATAAATTAATCCAAGAAACAAACAAATTTCATGTCCAAAAAACTCCTGTTTTCCTGTCAGCTACACTAAACACGGACGCTGTGCTTGCTTCTGAGATCCTGCGATGTGAGTCAGTAATACTACTGCCTGCTTAACCGCATCCTGTAATCCTGTCCTTTAATAATTCCTTCAAATCGTGAAATGAGAAATGACGTGTAAAATGAGTTTCATTACCTGCTTTACCGTCACTGTAGAGAGTGTACAATTGTTTTATTCTGTTTCTTTTATGGGAAATTAGGTACATGAGATTGCACGCTTGCCTCAAACTAACTGTGTTCAACATTTACGCTAAATCAGGAGAGGTAATGAAGTGTCACATTTCCATCCAGCTTTGTTTTCTAGCAGACGCTGAAAATGAGTCACGATAAAGGAACGGATTTAAAATGTGTTTCTCGGCGTTTTAAGCCATTTCATGAAGACGTTTGTCTGGAAAGCGCCAAACCGTCATAAGAAGCCATATCGGAATGCATTTTACACCGCAGCGCTGTCGATTTCTCCATTCTGATCGGTCAGAAGGCGTTGATTAGTTTTCTATAAGAGCTATCGTTTCTATGGTGACAGGGATCATCCACAGGGATCGATGCTGCACATAAAAGTGTGTAATCGTCACATAGATCACGTAAAACGTGTGAAGTTTTCCGTATCTGGGACGTTTATGGAAGGAGTCTCCAGTGTCAGTGCCTTGTAACAGTCAGAGTTGGTAGGTTTCCCAACATCTTCAGGACCGAGGAGATTATACTTCGTGCTTACGACTGTTTATAGTGGCAACAGGAACCAAGCTGTTCCGCAATATGAATTGCAACTATAAATGGATAATAAGTACGATGTATAGCTCTTTATTCAGCAAAACATGTAATCACTGGCAAGTTGCTGTCATATAAGAGGAGTAAAACACCTACAACCGATGCTTTATTCTACTCCGACCAAAGTGTGAAGGAAAGACGCACATTTCTTGTGCTTGCTCTATTTTGCTAATGCTATTTTTGTACACCACTGTTCATGTGATTGTGTCGAAAGCTCAGTTCACGTGAGCTTCGTTTTTTTAATTTTTTTTTTTACATTGTTTACCACAGTGCAATGTAAATATCCTTACATGTAAATGTTTATATAACTGATCGACTGCTGCATTGCTGTCTATCCAGATTTTAGAGTATTTTTCTAGAGTAGTTTTCTTTTATTTCTCTTTTAAAATCCTGGGTTCATCAGTAAATAAAGAGTACAGTTACAGAACTGCGATATTTCCAGCTGTTTAAACCAAACCGAACGATGTTACAGCTTTGTACAATGATTTTATCGTCAAGGTCACACTGGATATTTCTGTGTGATGAGTTTATACATTAAAAGTAAATGATTACTAGTAGTTGGTGTGTGTTTGTGTGTGTGTCTGTGTCATCTTGGTGGGACCAAATGTCCCCACAAGGACATTCCTGGGGTTGTGGTTTAGTTAGATTTAGCTGTAGCATAGTATTAATTAGCTGCATTAATAATTAAATCCATGGAAGGTCCTCACACGGATAGTAAGACAAACGTGTGTGTGTGTGTGTGTGTGTGTCTGTGTGTTTTTTTACCGAGGAGTTTTTCCTTCATTTCAGACGATTAAATTAAAAAAAATCCAGTAACAGCTCATTAGGCCTTCTAATGGCAGAAACGGCCATACACACACATTTCTGTTTATGTAGTTTTTGTACTGAAAAAGTTACAGTAATTAGAAGCATATCTCAGCTGATCAACTACATTTGGGCTGAAGGGGATGGGAACATTGTTTGCATTCCATCTTAAGACAAAATTAAGATTATAAATGACAATTAATCCCAAATTTGTCCTGCTGTTCTCATTTTAAACTGCGACAGATTATTAGAAAAACAAAAATGGTGGCTGTGTCATGCCGTGGAGCCATTAATGTTTGCTCACATGATTTATCACCACTTTTCCCCCTCAGATCCGGCCTGAACGAATCTAAATTAAAATAGTCTTGTAGACTGTACAATTTAAATACTTGAAAAAAGAAAATATGTTCGTCTCTGTAACTCCACTAGGGGGAAAAATAGAGCAA
The DNA here is from genome assembly GCA_023630585.1 of Cranoglanis bouderius. Classification (NCBI taxonomy): domain Eukaryota; kingdom Metazoa; phylum Chordata; class Actinopteri; order Siluriformes; family Cranoglanididae; genus Cranoglanis; species Cranoglanis bouderius. The sequence continues at coordinate 16,857,840 of CM042550.1, forward strand.
CTCAGGACCATAAAGTCAGCTACTGGCAAAATGTGCTAATGATATTTAATACTCCATTAGCAAGCTAGAAGAATAGAAAATACACTGAGTAGTAAACGTACTGCTGTGGAAGTAACAAGTCACTTGAGTACAAATAAAAGTCATGAGAAGGTAAGAAAATTACTTGAGTAAGAGTAAATATGTAGTGGTCATGGATATCAAATAATTACAAACACAACACAGGTTAATCCAATGAATGAATTTATATGAGAAAAATATATTGAAGTATATTCCCATTGATATTTTAAATTTTTTTAGTACACCTGGGTGACTAGGAACAGGAAATTGTTCAGGCATGACTTCCTGTTTTACGGGGGTATAAATATGAGGTAACACAAATTCCCAAACTCCCTTAGTCATTTTGGTTTGGTTCTGTAAATGGTCGCAGGTACCTGGTAACATTCTGGATCAAGAAACCTAAGGGTTCCTCAATTGTTCTTGGATGGTTAACAGTTCTAGCTCATTGACACTGTTCTATGTGGAACAATTTTTCTAAAAGAAAAACCCTTTGTTGAAGGGCATTGTTGATGGTGAAATGGAAATTCTAAACAAAGTTAGTTTTACACTAACGATTCTTAGCGTTCAGTTTGGGACAGATTTTAAGTTCAAGGTCAAGTTCAACAGGTGCAACTAGCTACCATTGTGATTTATTTCAAATCAATCGATGTGAAATACAAAAATAATGATGATTTAAAAAATATTCCCTTATGCACATTCTTTATTCTGAAATGAATCAGTTTTCTTCCTAATCAGATCGGTTTTTTATTCCGTCTGTTTTTTAAATCACATCTAATAATTATTTGATTCAAGTATGCTTTATCTCGAGCTCTTTTTATTTTTGTCATTTGGATTTTGAATGACCTTGAGTTTGAGAAAGGTGCCATATAAATTATATATAATTATTATATATTGGTAAAGGTGCTATATAATAATAATAATAATAATAATAATAATAATAATAATAATAAGTAGTAGTAGTAGTAGTAGTAGTTATTACATATTAAGTTAAAAATTTTCTTTCATTTCACTACAAACCATGCAATCACACTGTTTCTCATCCCAATCAAATGTGGATTTACCAGGACTTCCTGTTTCACAGGGGTATAAATATGAGGTAACATATGGCCAAATTCCCTTAGTCATTCATAACAATGGGTAAGACCAAGGAATATAGCTGTGATGTGCGGCAAAAGGTTGTTGAGCTTCACAAAATGGGAAGTGGCTATAAGAAAATACCACAAACATTGAAAATGCACATTTCCACCATCAGGGAAATAATTAAGAAGTTCCAGTCAACTGGAAATGTTATGAATCAACCTGGAATTGGACGTGTGTCTATATTGTCTCAACTCACTGTGAAGAGGATGGTTCGAGTGACCAAAAAATCTCAAAGGATCACAGCTGGAGAACTGTAGAAGTTAGTTGTGTCTTGGGGTCAGAAAGTCTCCAAAACTACAATCTGAAGTCACCTACATCACCACAAGTTGTTTGGAAGGGTTTCAAGAAAAAAGCCTCTACTCTCATCCAAAAACAAACTCAAGCATCTTCAGTTTTCCAGACACTACTGGAACTTGAAACTACTCAGATGAAACCAAAATAGAGCTTTTTGGCAATAAACACCAGAGGTGGTTTTGGTGCACACAGAGAGGTAGCCATATGGAAAAGTACCTCATGCCCACGGTTAAATATGGTGGTGGCTCTTTAATGTTTTGGGGCTGTTTTTTTGCCAGAGGACCTGGACATTTTGTTAGGATACATGGCATCATGGACTCCATCAAATATCAACAGATATTAAATGAAAACCTGACTGCCTCTGCCAGAAAGCTTAAAATGGGCCATGGTTGGATCTTCCAGCAGGACAATGATCCAAAACATACAACAAAATCAACACAAAAATGGTTTATTGACCAAAAAAATCAAGGTCCTGCCATGGCCATCCTAGTCCCCTGACTTGAAACCCATAGAAAACCTCTGGGGTGAACTGAAGAGGAGAATCCACCAGCGTGGACCTTGAAATTTGAAGGATCTGGAGAGATTCTGTATTTAGTAGTGTAAAATGTAGTGCAGTTCAATATTTTATTTTTAAACAACTCTGGTAAACGTATGATGATTCAACTATACTCAAAAGTATGGTCCGGCCCACTTGATTGTTGACTTATTTGAATTGTTGCCTTTTATATCGATGCATTGATCCAAATCATCTGAACTCCTACTTGACAACCCTGCCTTTGAGGAGAAAAAAAGCCTCACTGCAAATCACTCCAAAGATCTTCTCACTGATCCCGTTTATTGTACGATGAAACATTTCTATTCTGGTGGGCGTGGTCTCTTCCAAGATGACTCCACCCCTGTTTCCATGGCCTGAGGACTCACAGAATGGTTTAATGAGGATGAAAATTGCTTAAATCAGATGTTGTGGCCTTCTCAGTCACTAGATCTTAAGCTGAACACCTGAGAGACGTGTTAGACAGTGCTCTCCACCACCACCACCATCATCAAAACACCAACTAAGGAAAGCTCTTCCAGTACTGTTCTTAAGCCATGTAGAATCTACACCAGTGGTCACTAACTCTGTTTCTGGAGATCTACCTTCCTGAAGACTTTAGCTCCAACCATAATCGTGCCCACCTGACCATCTAATCGTTGCCTTAAGACGTTCTTGATCAACTAAAACAGGTGTGTTAGATTTTGGTTGGAGGTGAAACCTTCAGGAATGTAGAGCTGAAAGAAGAGGGTTGGTAACCACTGATCTGTGACTTGTGGTGGTTCAACACCTCACTAACATATTTTCTATTGATTTTTCTTTTAAATTATTACTTGGCTGTATGTGCACTCGGAGAAATCAGCAGCTGGTCTAAAATGATAGATTAGGAAGATCAGCGTTTTTGGTATTCAGAGGACCGCTGTGGCAGATTGTTAACATTTTTATACTTTTAATGAGCCATGCACTGTCCTGTGACTGATATCCAGTAATAATATGCAAATTAGGAAAGAAATCCCAAACACTATGTTTAAATGCAGCTTAATCTGTGCATTTGCATGTAAGTACAACTGACTTAACCGACTGTCATCGTTGGAGCATGTTCTGGAGTCATGATTGTATCTGAATAGATGCTTTCAAGCAGAAATAGCTTATCCCTTGTTTCTAGTTCATGTTCTAAACACAGTATTATCTCCCTTCATTCTTTCTCCTTCATTCTCAAACAGCGCTCTCTTTTGAGCCGAACTGGCTGTAGACACATTAGTATGCGTCCGACGTACCATCTCCTGCGTCGTTATTTCTGCCTCCCAGCACTCTTGCGCACATGCTAGCAGGTATTGATTAGCATACGGTGATAAATACGAGTGAGCTGATTCAGGATCAACACTCGCATAACGAGACGCTTGATAAACACAGGCGAAATGCATTTCCAATACAATTCAAGCTTCAAGCACAATCTTTCCTCTCAGCTTGAACATCTTCAGGGTGGGCAAAAAAAAAAAAATCCTGAACATACTCAAAATGCTGAAATCACTTTTAAAGTCAAACTGATTGGACATGAACTTTCGGTTCATTATCTCAGCAAGCGATCCTCTTTTTTCACCTTTTTTATTTCGTGCACTAGTTCTCTTTCTCTTTGTCTTTCTGTCTTCATTACAGGGGAAAAAATGATCCAGTTGACTCTTTCTTTTGTATTCGAGGCCATGTATTACTAAAAATAAATGTGGTATCCAATTTTCGATTTTCTTTCTTCTTTTCACTGATCAGAACACTTCAGTTGACCCCAAGACTGTTGGAAAAGAAAAAAAAAAAAGATGAGAACACTATAACTGACTTTGTTGAAAAGCAGACTTGTGTTTTATGTCTCTGATACCCACGGCACCATTTTCCAAAAAAGTACCAATATTGAAAGCGCTTTTTGAGTGTTGTCATCCTTTGCAATCTCCTTTAAAGCACTGATATGTCATTCATTTTTCCCAACCCTATCCACGGCGACCCTGACCAGGATAAAGCGGCTCGTGAAGATGAATAAATGAACTAATTTCTAGTTCGTTCATTCCTGATTCCCGCTCATATCAGGAAACACGGAGCGGATTGCTATCTCTCATCAGTGGTGTCCCACAAGGCTCAGTGCTCAGTCCACTTCTCTTTCGACCTCTAAATAACCTTCTCTTGGTGATGTAACATCTTCTCCTAACACAGTTAAAATATTGACATCTAACTCATCTTTTTCCTCCCACAGTCAGATAAACAGGTATTTTATCTGTATCCTGGAGAATAACAGCTCATCATCTCATGTTGCTTTGTATTCTTAGAAAAAGCTTGTCCTATGCTTTACTGTTACTATAACAACAAAAATGTATTCGAAAGAGCACGTTAATATAAACCTGCGATTTGCAGATGCACTACTGTCAGAGCTGCTGGTACAGTACAGACATGCAATATAGAAACATTTTACAGATCAATCAGAATTGAGAATTCAACAACGCAGTGATTTTTACGCCTTGTGAAAGAGTTGGCATATGAAGGAAGACCAGCAGGAAGAGAGTTGTCAAGTCTAGAAATAACTAGGGCTTGTATGAGCAGTCGAGCAGAATCTGTGGTGAGAAAAGGTCGTGTTCTTCTGATGTTATGAAGCAGAAATGTGCAGGAACTGCTGGTTGATGTGATGTAATCGGAGGGGTTAAGTCTGTTACCTAAAATCACACCAAGATTCTCAGTGTGTTGATGATGATTGACATTTCCAGCAGATAATGTTGATATTTATTAGGGGTTACACAGGTACTAATGTTTTAATAGCTGACCAGTAATTAAAAAAAAAAAAAAAAAAAGTATTTGACTAATGGTCTTTCCCATAGGTAAATTAAACGGTTTCAGGACATCGCTATTTGTATTAGTGCAGTAAAGAACATCAAACCGCACTTCAATTCACAGCCACACACAGGCTACAAAAGACATTTCCAGCTCCAGTCCTTTTTTGTTACACTGTTAATGACGAAAGTGGAAAATAATAACTCAGTGTGTCATATTACACTATATTAGGTCATACCAATTCTTAAAAAGCACTTGTGTGGGTGAGGTGGTGTTTCAGCTAAAAGCTTTGATTATGTGCAGCACAGTGCAGCACAGAAGCACCTTATAACTTAATGATGGATGGCAGATGCAATGTTTACAGCAGCGTCTGGGAGATTTTTCCTCACCGTTTTCAACTCCTAGCTTCAGTAGCATCCGAAAACGAGTCGGAAAAGAAAACTTTTGGAGCCGTGATTTGATTCTATATGCTGACGTGTTCCCTTTTGAAACAGGGAGTCAGAGTGGTATAGAAGTGTTTGACTGATTTACACAACAGCTAATAGCGTTTGAGATATGCCAGGCCACACCCCTGCCAAAGTAACACAAACTCGAGAGTAGCTTAGCGAATTAGTTAAACATGGAGAATTAATGAGAGTAGCACTGCTACTCCTACTGAAGAACAAGACTCACCCTAGGGGAGTGATATATACATTTCTAGAGAGCATTTAATTGGACAAGCACAAGTAAACATCATTAAAAGAACTTTTATGATTTTCCCGGAAGTGACAGACTATGGAATTAAATCGAGAATATCTCCAAAACGATTTTTTTTTTCTTGAGACACATTCATATTGGTGTATATAACATCAACAGACAGGAACAAAAAGAAGGGTCACTATAAATCCTGCAATTATGGGCATTTTGTACATCTGTATGTTTACACACTTGCTTGTTTGCACATTTTGTGCTAGACTCCTGTGTACATTTGGCGAATAAAGTGATTCTAGTGATTCAACTGCTGCCACCATCTTTAATTCAGCACCATCAGCCTCGTATCTCAGAAGCAGCCCCACCGGCCGTTGACTGGCTTTTCAAACTCTCCAAAGTCCTGTTAAATTGTGATCTTACATAATCCAGCAGAGCAGACGAACGCGTAATGAAAGCCGGAGGAAACGGCAGCTCTGGTGCATCTGTAGTTACACTGTGTGCTTCTGTAAAGAGCTCTCGGCCGAGAGACTGACCCGAGTGATTACGCCGGGCTCGAGTCACATCTTGGCCTGCCAATTAGACCGTCGTTTCACAGCGAGAACAGAAACACAGCGGTGGATTGAGTCATGTTTGTTGGCAAATGTTATGGAGACAATGATGAAATAAACCTCTCCTCCGCCTCTTTTTGTGTAAACTAGCGATAAACAATTTTTACTTTTACACCTTGGGGACAGTGTGCTGTATCATACACCCATGTTGTTCAACTTCATGTTTTTTTTTTTTTTTTTAAGACAGTAACAATCCTATGCTGGTTTATACACAACGATGGGTTTCTATCATGGATAGGACTGGTATAAATGTGCTAGCAGGGCTTTCAGAGATAAAGAGACATCGGTGTAAGTCTTTTTAAGCATCAGCAACAGATTATTTTAATCTTGTTAACAAATGCATTAAAGGTCAGTGGACTTTTTGGTTATTAAATTTTATTAAAAAAAATAAAAATAGAATATGGAAAAAAAAAAACCCAGAAAAACAGAAAAAGGCTGTTTATGAAACCTGTGCTTGTCCCTGATATCACCATCAATCATTACTTGGAGGTCGACCAATACGCCTATAACTCTTAGCTAGTTTTATATACACTATATGGCTTGGAACTGTATTCTGAAATGATTATATAGTCATGGCGAGAACAGGATTGTCAGATTGTCCTCCACAAATATCAGAGGTTCTGTCTCCAAACATGTTTCGCAGAAAAACCTTTTCTGTGACTCTGAGCCTTGGCATTTTGGTTTCTCCTTGTTATAAAGTGCTGTAGGAATGAGTCCTAACACCCAGAAATGAGTTAGCATTTTTGCACTTCTGGTTCCATCGTCCCAAAATCAATGGGTTTTTGGTTAAATGTCTGAAATAAGGTCTGTGGTTAACACAAGCTCATGATATTTTCACGTTTTTTTCTACGACATAAAATACATCAGTAATACCCCACTTGTGATTTTTTTAAAAAAAAAAAAGCTTTTACGTGTATTGAAAAAGGCGGTTGCTAACAAGTGGCTAAATGGGACTACAGAATTTGTTGGGGACGTTAATCGTCATCACGCCGAACAGAAAAACTCTACTACAGCCTGGTTGGGTTTATACTTGCGCTCTCGCAAACGATTCCAACTTGTAGATTGATCAATTTCTAGTATTTTCCAAACCTAGTGCTATAAAGCTTAGTGGTGGTGACGTTTATAGTGACATAGTTCTTTTATAGGCTACCTTTAACGATGGCTTCAAAATTCAGAAAAGCTGTGTTCATTTGTGAAGATTATCTTTATGAACAAAACGTATAAGAATCATAAACTTTTGTTGGTCACAGAGCTTATCTTCTGCAATAATTCCAAAGCCAATGGAACAATCCCATTGGATTTTTTTGTCTAGGGAACCAGGGTGATGCTGACTTCCGGGTTGGCCTACAAAAATACGTCGTGTTTGCTTTCTGTTGTTCCTCAGAGACGGAGTCGCTCGCTGTGTTTTTGAAGAATTAGCAGAGGAAGATGAACATACATTATTATTGCTGAATTTTTATGCTAATACAGCACAGTTAAACTAGCATGTACATTCAAAATAGTCACACAGTCATAGTTAGACAGATTCTAAATAATATTGTGATGTAGGAGATGTGCGAGTTTGACCCCTATCTACAGTATTTTCAGTTCCGCCTTTTTGTGAGGAAAAAATGATGATAGATTAAATCACAGATCGATTTAAACCATGTTCAGAGCAAAATCTCCTAATGGTCCTCGAGGAAAAGCTTTTTGCTTCTCCACAAGCATGCGATATAATCTCCGATACGTTTGTGGAGGCCGATCCTCTTCTCGCCATGTCGATGATCATTTCCGAATGAGGTTCCAAAGCCGTACCTAAAAGTGTAAAACTATAAATGTAATGACTGGCCTTGACCTAATGATTTACAGCCCCATCTGTAATAACCACACGCTTCAGAAAAAAGCTGTCCGTTTTTCTTTTTCAGTTCTTTTACGATTTCATTTACAAAAAAAGCAAAAGAAACACACACACACACACACACACACACACACACACACACACACACACACACACACACACACACACAGCTTTTAAATTGTCTCTAAGATTTATTTTTAATAAAAATAATTGACGTTTTGTTTAATTTTGAATCAGTAGTCAACTAAAGATCGATTCATTTGTTAAATTTATGTTACTGACACGAAATTAGACTGACCTAATGACCAAAGATTTGAGATTTTGTTGTTGTTGTTGTTGATCCGAGTGCACCAGTGCTCATAAGAAAAGCACACAGAATAGAATAAATAAGTGAGAAGCGAGGCTGAGGGTTATTATATCTTTCTCAGCTGGAACATGACACATGCCAAATCCTGGACATTGTCTTCTGTCTCTGTGTTCATTTGCCAGAATGTGTGTTTACACACCAGGTAATACAGTATGCTGCATTACTAACATTTCAAGGGTACAAGTCAGGAGTGAAAGAGCATGACTGAGAATCTTATCATTGCTGGTGTTGTCATCAAGTTAATGAGAAATATCCGAAACCCGCGAATAATGCAGCGTCGAGCCGGAAACTATTACCGGTGTTGTTTCTTTTAGAAGAGATGTGTGTAAACTTCACCAAATAATTAGTGTACCGGGGCGGCTGATATAAACGTGCCAGCAGGGATTTTGAAGATAAAAAGCCATCATTATGAGGTTTTATTTTATTTTATTTTTTTTTCCTCTTCACAGGAGAAAATAAAAGTCGATTGAGTCACGAGTTCCCAAAATATAAGGGCTTGTTTGATTTATAAATGACCAAGACTCTCTCCAAACAAGCTCCTCTTTTGTGTTATTTTACAAGTTAATTGTGATGTGAGAGAAGGCTGAGATGGATGCAACTGCAGTAAACATTTCTTAATGAAAGGCAGGCAGACAAATCCAAAACGTTAAGCAAAGTCAGGGTCAAAAACAGGCTTAAGCGAGGCGATCAGCAAACAGAGCAAACAAGGCAAAGTCAGAACACAAATCCCAGGAAACTAGCGAGGTCGAAACCAGAATAGCGAGATCACTGTCTCTGATGCAGGTAACATTACAACTTAAAAAAAAAGGGGGGGGGAGGGGTTGTCTTAATAGCGTTCAAATCCATGTTACTATGAATGCAAACTTAAATACAATGAAAAAGACACATTATTAGCATCATATATATATATATATATATATATACACACACACACACACACACACAGTATATATAAAATTGATTTCATTCTGCCCACATTTTAATTTTTTTTGAATGTCCATGGAATATGAAGCCGTCTATATTGTGTTATGTCAAAAGATTAATTTCTTTGGTTTTAAATGAAAAAACAAAACAAATGTAATCCTGATAGTATCTCCCCCCCCCCCCCCTTTCTTTTTTTCTACAAAATGTACCTGTAATCTGATTACTTTGTTTTCTGATGTAACTGTAACGGATTACAGTTACCAGTTTTTTGTATCCTGATTACGAAATGCCGTTACATGTATCCCGTTAGTCCCCAAGCCTGCTCTCAAATGATTACTTACGTTAGCAGTTTTTAACTTTATTTGACGTTCTATATACGGTTTGTTTGACTCTAACGACTTAAGTGTTTAATGATTAAAAAAAAAAAAAAAAATCCACTAGATCGCCTACGATCGTGCTTGAAGTACCATGACAAATGCATGTGATTAAGCTGACAAATTTATATGACATATAAAACTTACATTTTGTTAAGTTTTTCATTTCTGGTGACGTTTTACAACGCAAGTACATAATCATGTCACCAAAAATTGAGTCATCAGTGTCCCAGTGTCCATACCAGTGCCCAAAACTCATGTACACCATATACTGATTCACCATATACACCATATATTCACCATCTACTGAACTAGGGAGCTATTTTTTGATAGCAAAAGTTACAGCTGCTGATTTATCTATAAGCGTGTCTTTGTGAGTGTGTAAGAGTTCTTATTAGGCCATCGTTGAGACCTTGTGATATAATGCATTGCTCAATGCTAAAAATTTTTTTAGGCTCACAGTACTACTAGATATTAAATAGAGGTCTCTCTCAGTGACTGCTTTCTTGTCTAAGCATTCTGCAAAGGAATCTGTTTAAACATCTCAGTCCACTCCAACACTGAAGAAGAACTAAAGAGTGAATGTGAGAGAAGGAGAAGCTAATATAGATGCTACACCATCCTTTACAAGCGTGAACGAGAACGAGAGAGTGCTTATAGAGTTCTGTCTCTTACCATGAGTGCCTGAGTCTGGCAGTCAGACGGATTAACCGGAGCGAGAAGTTTAATGACGTGCAGCCTCGAAACCTTTATTTAGATGTCACTCATTAAACCAACAGAGCACAACGACAGAGTCAGGGAGAGGCTGAAGATTAATTTCAATCAGGCGGACATTAGGGAATGATTAAAGGAAGGACAGTGGGTCATAAACAGGAAGGGACTGGGTTCTAGGAATATACAGTACATTACATACAACATATATAATCAGCCACTCAAAAGGTATTTGAGTTATCCTATTATAAGAACCTTATAAGGTTTGCCAATAATATTTTAATGGTAATTTTGAATTTGATGGCAGCAACACGTCTCAAAAAAGTTGAGACAGGGCCATGTTTACCGCTGTGTAGCATCCCCTCTTCTATTAACAACAGTCCATATACATCTGGGAACTGAGGAGACCAGTTGCTGGAGTTTTGGGAGAGGAATGTTGTCCCATTCTTGTCTGATACAGCTGCTCAACAGTCCTGGGTCTCCTTTGTCGTATTTTTTGTTTCATGATGTGACAAATGTTTTCAATTGGTGAAAGGTCTAAACTGGCATCTTCTTTGCATGATAGAGCTTTAACCAGCATTTGTGGATGGCATGGTGAACTGTGTTCACAGACAATGAGTTCCTGAGGTGTTTCTGAGCCCATGCAGTGCTTTTCATTACAGAATCATGCCTGTTTTTAATGCAGTGCCACCTGAGGGCCCGAAGATCACGGGCATGCAATATTGATTTTCACCCTTGTCCCTTGCTCACAGGGATTTCTCCAGATTCTCGGAATCTTTTGATGATATTATGTACTGTAGATGATGAGATATTCATAGTCTTCACAATTTTATGTTAAGGAACATTATTCTGAAATTGTTCCACAATTTGTAGACACAGTTTTTAGCAGATTGGTGAACCTCTGCCCATCTTTACTTCTGAGAGACTCCGCCTCTCTAAGATACTCTTTTTATACCCAATCATGTTACTGACTTGTCGCCAATTAACCTCCAGCTGTTTCTTTTTACTTAACACTTACTTTTCCAGCCTTTTGTTGCCCCCGTCCCAACTTTTTTGAGACGTGTTGCGGCCATCAACTTCAAAATTAATTTATTTTTTCCTTAAAATGGTCCATTTCCTCAGTTTAAACATTTGATATGTTTTCTATGTTCTATTGTGAATAACATATGGGTTTATGAGATTTGCAAATCATTGCATTCTGTTTTTATTTACATTTTACACAGCGTCCCAACTTTTGAGAGAATTGGAGCTGTATAATCGGATTAGATTAAAGCATTCCTTCGTACATCAAGCTGTATTAGAGTTGAATAAACTACAAAAAAATTAAATCTATACCGGGGCTGTTAATTAAATATTAAATGTGTTTGTTTTTTTTTTGTCCTATCTCTTTTTCTTGTCTTTGTGGTATGGATTTTGTAAATGTGAATGATGAACTCACTGAAATGCAAGACGAAATTCAGACTCTGTCTGACAATAAAGTTATATATCATACATCATAGCTGAATGTTAACAATTTTCTTAAGTTTTTTTTTGTAATGTTTCATAATGCTTTATAATTTTTCAAATCATGTTATTGCTACAAATGAACAATACATTTTCTTTTTAATACAAGTGATATTTAGACCATATTCTGCCCCAAAGTGGGCAAAAAAACCCAAAAAACAAAACAAAAAAAGAAAACAACAACAAAACCCTGTATAAAATGTGTGTGAAATTTCACCAGAATGGAGTGAATCCTAACTTTGATTGATGCCCATTAATCTTGTCCCAAAGCGCAAAAAAAAAAAAAAGGTTGTTTGTTTAAATGATTCCTTCTGATTGTATGAATCAACACAAATATATAAAATTCATATTTGACTCCTTGAATCATTTAATTAATCTGCACTTTTGTCACATTTGTGAAAAGTCAAACAGTGACAGTATTTACAGATTAACAGCAATTACATTACAGTATCACATGCTTTAAAAGTAATATTGCCTTAGTGATATTTTTTTTACATCTCTCTCTCTCTGTCTCTCTCTCTCTCACACGACAGGAGAAGGGAATGAAATTACATCCTAATATCACATTCTGCTGTTTATCTGAATGTTCATACGTTGATGTATTAAAATGCGCTGGAGTTCCTGCTCTGCTCTGGGCGAGACAATAATTAGTGTAGAATTAATTTACCTGTGCAGTTTTTATTTTTTCTGCTCTTATGTCCCTGAGCAACGTTTACACTCAGTTAATAATTTTAAAAAGTCTCATCCATTATAGGCAAAGATATTCGCTGACATTTTTCCTGACTTAATTGATGAAATACAGAGAGATTTTGGAGTGTTAAAAATAAAAACAACCTATTTTAAAGATTACCGGAAAACTCAAGAACATGTTTTGATTACTGAGACTTTAACAGTGAGATCTTTATTAAATGAATTCTTTACTTACCCCTTATTATAGAGCTGGAAGGTTGTCTTTTATTCCTCTGAAATGAAGATTTCACATGTATATGAAATTCAATTGGAGCTCCGTACCTGTATATCCGATACCACTCTTTCATCGAATGTCATCTCAGTCTCGAGGGTCTAACGATCGGCCTTGAGGACATTTACATTCACTGGTCGAGGCGTTTGAGGCGACCTACTACACACTTCAAAGGATTAAGCTGGGGATATGCAGTTACAGCGGATTCAGAAAGTATTCAGACCCCTTTATTTGGTGCACACTTTAGTGCATTGTGGATTCGATTTTTGAATGGATATAATTGCCAATATTACCCCTCAAGCTACACTTAATTGTCCATAATGATGAAGTGAAAAAATCAAAAACTGAAATCTCTTATTCACCAAAATATTCAGACCCTTTGCTGTGGCACTCCAAATTGTGGTCAGGTGCATCTTGTTTGCTTTAATAAACCTTGACATGTGTCTAGAACTCAATTAGAGTCTACCTCTTGCAAATTGAATTGATTGGACATGATTTGGGAAGGCACACACCAAGGTCTATAAGGGCCCACAATTTGCACTGCATTGTCAGGACAAAAAACAAGCCATGAAGTCCAAGGAACTGTCTGTGGATCTCTGATCAAATTGTGGCAAGGCTACAAAAGATCATGGCAAGGATATAAAACAATTTCGTAGTGTGCTCTGAGTGTTCCCAAGACCACATTGGCCTCAATAATTGTAAAATGGAAGAAGCTTGGCCCAACCGTGAACCTTCTTAGAGTTGGCCGTCCGGCCAAATTGCATGGACAGCCATCTCTGCAGCACTTCATAAATCAGGCCTTCATGGCAGAGTGGCAAGATGGAAGCCACTGTTGAGTAAGAGGCATGTGTCAGCATAAAGGACTGGTAACATGTGGAAACAGTTTCTCTGGTCTGATGAGATGAAAATTGAACTCTTTTTGAAGAACATCTAGACCTATGTTTGGCCAAAAAATAAAAAATAAAATAAAAAAATCACGTGGCAATAAATTTATCACGTTTAAAAATCACATGGAAATAAATGAATCATTTCTTAAATAAATAAATAAATAAATAAATAAATAAATAAATAAATAAAAGAGGAAAAAAAAAAAATATATATATATATATATATAAATGAATCTTGTGTAAAAATTGAATGTGAAAAAAGAATCACTTGTAAAACTAATGAATATAAATGAATCATTTGTAAAAGAAAGGAAATTATTATTAAATATTACTAAAGGAAAAAGTTTCTCACTTGTTTTAGGTCATTTCTGTGCAAAATAAAATGCCCCTGCAGCATTTTATCTCTGGAAAGTCCACAAAATTAAAAATGCATTAAAATCGGTGGTGTTCGGGACGGCATGCTTGTGTTCACATGTTAAACAAACACGTCCGAGCACATATCGGATGGCGCTCGTCTCCGCGGGATCCGCGGATTAGAAGAAACACATTAATTGCAGATTATCTTCAAACCTACAGATGATCAGGTACATTTTCTCCATAAAGCATCGAGTGTAAACACCTGCGAGGTTTTCCAGCCTGCAGCACTTTATCTTGTTTTCTCAGATGGAGAACAGGAACACGGCTATAAACCTTCAGGGGTGAAAGCTGAAGTGAAAGCGTGGTGATGTTTTTAATAGAGGAACAGTTGCCACTTTCAGACTGAAAACAATACCTTTAACATGTTTGCTGTGCCGTGTTGCTCTGTTTCTGGGTAAAGAAATCACAGAATTCAGAGAAACATGTAGCATACAGCTACAATATACAAAGTTCCATGACTAGCATAGAGCTACGAATGGACAGAGGTCTAAACAAAGTACACAAAGTTTAAAGGTTAGCATAGAGAAAACAACTAGCATAAAGATTCAGATTATAAAGATAGCATAACGATTAATTTGCACGTTCTGACAGTTGATGCAGTAGATTTCAAACAGAAGATCAATAATGAAAAATAAAATAACAGACACTGTATCGACTTGTGTGAGGTATTTGTGCAACATTGTGCAAGATATTTTGTGATAGTGTAATAAAACATCAAAACTGTACTTTGTTGATTCTAGCTTTATGCTAATTTTTCCCTTTGCCCTTTCTTAGCTCTATGCTAGTCTATGCTAAATTTGTACATTGCAGCTTTATGCTAGTTTTGTACTTTATCCATTCTTAGCGCTATGCTAGTCTATGCTAATTTTGTACATTCCAGCTTTATGCTAGTTTTGTGCTTTGTTGATTTTTATCTCTATGCTAGTTTTTGAAATTTGTCTATTCTATATGGTTTATTTTTTTATATATAAGCTACACACTTGCCTGTACATGATATTAACATTTTTAACCAGCTTTGCTGTACAAATAGCTATAAATATCCGACATCAGAAAGATTTTTTCCTCCTGGTTTTGGTTAGGTATGAAGAAATGTAATATATTCTTTCAGGATTTTTTCCCCCCCAGAACAGGGAAGATCCTTTTAAGATGTTAGTCAGTGACAAAGGCGTTAGCTGGACTGTTAATCATCTGGGGCTGAGCCCAGATTCTTCTCCATCAAAAAATATTTTAAAATGTACTTTTAAATAGACTGTTTCCATAATTTTTTTTTTCTTGCATGTGAATTGCTTTAAAATTGTGAAAATTGGAGAATTTACCATATAATCTGCACATGGGCATGAATTAGAGAGGGGGAAGGGAAGGAAGGGGTTGTGACATTATGAAACTGAATCTCTGAATCTGTTTACTGTCTGCACTTCTCTTCCTGGTGCTTTGAGGGTGGAAGTGCTAGGCTGAAGCGTCTTGTTTTTAGCTTTGCAAATCTGTCGATGACCTCCCCATGGTCCACATCAGCCAACATCTCCCTCTCAGTTGACATTAAAGCCAAATTACTTAGCCTGTCCTGACCCACTGTATTCCTCAACCATATGTGCAGTTGACATTGGGCACTGAAAGACCTTTCACAACTGCAGCTGGTGACTGGGATGGTCAGGAAAGCTTGAAAGATGGCCTCAAGGGAGGGGATCATATCACCATCCAAAAGGGAAAAGACATTTTGAATGCTGGGTACTATGTCTTTTTATTTCTCTGTGAAGGAAGTGCTTTGCGAGAGTAATCTCTTCAGGCTGTAGATGGATGCTGTAATGTTCAGCAAGATGTTTGAGTGCCTCTTCATTCAGGAACTGCTCCGAGGCAGGGTGACATGCCTGTATGCTAGGGATGTAACGATGCACTCCGAGCCGGGTGAAAATCGATGAAAATACGTGACGATTCAAGTCGGTTGAGATGTTAAACGAATCGCGATACACGTATTAAACAGCAGGGGAGCCGAATCTGAATACTGTGACCTCGCTTTACAGGCGCGATAGCACCGAGCAAGTTGTAGTGTTAGTAGCAAACATGGAGGTGGCAAGTGTAGATGTTGATGTCGAGGATGCCCCATCCTCATTCAGATCAGAGGTGTGGTGGCATTTTGGCTTTCCGAAGACTAAAAACGAAAGCGGTGAGGTGGTAACAGACAAAACACAAACTGTGTGCAGATACACGAATATCACAACAAACATGATGCAGCACATAAACCGTCACCACAGTGAGAAGCTCAAGTCACCTCCGTCTGCACGTAAAAAGCTATTAATAAGCCAAACCACACTGACCGGTGGATTTGCAGCCCCACTCACGGCGACGAGTGCGAGAGCCACGGAGATCACAAGGTGCATCGGTGTTTTCATGGCAAAAGATACGAGGCCGTTATCTGTCGTAGAAAATTAAGGATTTCGGCTAATGGTCAACACATTGGAGCCCAAATACACCATCCCATCACGCCCCCACTGTAGCCAGACATTCATGCCAGCGCTTTACAGTGAAACAAAATCTAAGGCAGCTGAGACCCTCAGAAAAGCAGATAGCGTATCACTTACAACCAACAACTGGACCTCAAGGGCTACCCAGCGTTATCTTACGGTCACAGCCCATGTGATAACCAACGAGTGGGAGATGGTTAATTCTGATGGTTAATAATAATTAATTGATTATTAAGGCATTTTTTTTCTAAATGTGTTCAAGTGTAACTCTTGCAAGTGTAATGATACAATTTATAACATAATATTAAAATCTTGCCTTTATAACGATGTGAAACCCCGGTCACTGCTGTACTTGATTTTATTTACTCTTTTTATTTCTGCTATTCCTCTGTGCAGGATGAGGGCGAAGAAGGTGCCAGTGGCCATGCCCCTGCAGCAGAGCAGCCTCTTGACCAGACAGACAGATGCAGAAATGAATACGTACAGAGCTGAAACATCCATTTCCCTCAATAGCTGTCCACTCAAGTGGTGGAAAGAGAATGCTAGGCTGCACCCACTGCTCTCCAATGCTCTCTGTCTGTTTATATGAAGAGATTTCTTTTATTTGTATTATTTATTTATTTGATTTGGGGTTTGTTTTAACATTTCAATTTTAGTTTTGTTATTCGACATAAGATATTTCAATTTCCCAAAGAAATGTGCAACATTTTGTCTGAGAAATAATAAAAGGACACTTTTTCCATTCATAATTTGCCTTAAATCTCATTTTGTTAAAAAATAAATCTCGAGAAAATCATACCGTGAATTGTATCGCATCGTGAGTTGAGTGAATCGTTACATCCCTACTGTATGCCCATCAAAATGTTTTCCACGACTCCAGAAAAAACTATTCTCTAGCATAGTCTAAGCTCCTCTAGCATTCTATCAAGGACTGGAAAGAAGACTCTCCCTCTCAGATTATCTCCAGTAGTGAGGTCTGATCTTGTGCTACAAGATGTCTGGACTACATAGTCCTTCATGTTTTTTCTCTTCCTCTGTGTCCCAGTAACATGAATATCAAGATCTTCACTCAGGGCCTTGGTCTTCTCATACATTTCATGTGCTTTCTCATCATTCCGGTAACTCCTGAGTACACTCTGAACTGCTATTTTATCCTCTACTGCCTGTGTCAAATCAAGTGTTTCTCTCTGTAGGTATCTGTGCAGGCCCCGAGTTACTGAGAGCAGTATCTGAAACATGACAAGCATGCCGCAGTAGATGGTACTGAATCCGCAACGCTTGCTTCCCAGTCCCTTAGCTAGAGGTGCTGAAATGCTCCGTAAGATTTGGATCAAAGCAGGGAGGTTTTCTAGAGTGGCATTCACAGACTCAATCTGGCACGCCCAGCGAGTCTTGGATAGCTGGACAAGTTGTGGAAAAGAAAGAGTAGAGACACTCCAAGAGATCAAAGAAGTCGCATGCCTCTGAGATGGCTTTGCAAGTGGAGCAAAGGACAGAAGCACCATCGTAGGATTGAGCAACACATGCGAGTTGTCTTATTCCATGCTTCTCAAGTTACTTCTCTATGGTGTCAGTGATGGGGCCAGAATCAAATGCCTCAAGCTGGGAAAATCCAAGGAATCTCTCTTTCAGCAAGCCTCGTGGGCTAACGTATCGCACACACAGTGCAAGCTGCTCCGAACGGTGATCCCTTGCTTCATCCACCAAAATCGAGTAGATTTTTGCCTCTTTAATTTCAGAGATGATCCTTGAAGTTATAACATCAGAGGTGCTTTGAATCATTTCATTTTGGGATAATGCTGAGAGGTAGGTGGCTGTTTGTATGTTTGCAGGAAAGGATCAAACTGCTCAAGAAGCTGCATGCATTCCATAAAATTCCCTTTATTTTCACTGTCTGGTGTTTCATTGTGACCTCGAAAAGCAATCCCCTGCTACCCAAGAAAGGCTGTCACTGCTGCCATACATCTGAGATGTATGGCATGATTCACAATATCACTGATGTTTGCAGCTTGTAGCTGCTCCGTGATGTCCCCGTGGACCTGTGTGGCTTTAAAGCTCTTCCAACACATCACCGAGGCCTTGCGCATGTTGGATTCTTCATGCTCCCTAAAAGAAATTAATGCTATCGATAAAATATAAAACTTCTTGGCTATCTAACACAAGACTAGGCTAGTTTGGTGTCGCTAGTCAAGGGGAGGCACAACTAAGCTATCACTGTATGGGTTTAGCTGCTACAGAGCCATGCAAAGTGCATTCTCTGTCCTTCTGCAGATATCATGTTCAGCATGAGAGGATGTTTCTGTTTCGACCTGTTTACTTGTTAAAAATGGCAAATATCCATTTTTACCTCTCACACTGACTGTGTGAACTAACTTTTGGCAGAATTGAGACCCGTCAGCCAATAAGGCACGAGTATTTCCACGTATTTTCCCTGTCTGACTGGACTTGCCTCCGTTCAATAAAGATACAATACAACACTCCGTTCACTGCCGTCGTCTGTTACTGACGTTCAGTTACACAGTGACAAACCGCTCTGAGTGGAGAATTATTCGGGGCTAAAGAAAAAAATATTGCCCAGGCCAGGTTACGCTCCTGGTTAGCGATATCGTTTTGTTGATGATTTTGGCATTATTCCTCCTCATGCTAAACCTCGGGCAGTTTTGTTTTCTATATTTTTCAATACATTCGCATAAAACCGACAATTCGGGTGTCTGGTCTCTTTAATACATGTTACGACCCTCACTTCTTATTGACACAACGAGCCTGATGCTAACTAATTTTTTAAGATAAAAAAGTAATCTAAACTAACTCTAGTAATCTCACTTCCTTACTGAAATTAAGTTTAACCGGAGAGCACTATTTGATATTTACTTTATTAATATAAAAACCAGAAATGCGTACTGGCTAATCGGCCGTGCTCATTAAACACTCGTTCTTTGGCTGAGGGGCAATTTTATATCTAATGTATGTATTATCACCCACTGAAAGCACTTCTGCATATAGAGTGGCTTTTTTTTTTATCACCATCATCTCATATCTGAGCAGCAGTAGCTTCACTAATGAGAGAGAGAGAGAAATCTCGTGGATTGGTCGTGGACGCTTCAGGCTTTTCTCTAATGAACGGATTGCACTGAACATGTGAATTATTGCTGGGGTTTAGAACATCATTTCTGACTTCCAACCTCCAGACTTCTTTTTATTCACAACCTTTATTACTAGGCTTCAAACTCTGTAATTCCAACATACCAGATACTACAAGATACTCACCATACCATACCACATACCACATATACATATTTTTTTCTTTATGATTTTATTTGCACCATAATATCCTGGACCTCCTAGTCTAACGATATGTGTCATTATTTATCGAGTAATTATTAATTGTATTTCTATAGTAGCACTTTTAAGTATAATACATTATACATTATGCATGAAAAAATTGTGCAATGATTTTACAATTTTTTAAAATTTTATTTTATTTTATTTTGATTTCAGATTCAGAATTATTAATGTATATTGGAAGTGTATGCCTGTTTTCTTTTCTTTTCTTTTCTTTTCTTTTCTTCTTTTCAATTCTATTTATTGTTGAGTTCTCACATCCTCTTGGCTAATCAGATACGATATCATGTTCTGAATAATTAATAATGTTATTTTTATTATACCTATATAAAAATATAGTTTTATATTATATTTTATAATAACTATTATATGATAGTTTTTTATTGTTATTATTTATAATACATTATTTTGTGTGTCTGGATTTTTTTTTTCCTTTTTAACTTTTATTTATTTTTAGTTTTTAATTTTATTTTTAATTAAAAAAAAAAAATTCATTTTTACAAATGAAATTAATTTTTTTGTTGAGTCATAATATCCTTTTGCGCCTCTATCTATCTAGCTATCTATTCTTTGAAATCAGAAACACATGTAAAATGAATATAGATATTAAATTATTTTCCATGCAACATTTTCATTGCCTTTTTTCCATCTTCATTTTTTATTTATTTATTTTTTTTTTTAACAAAAGTCCAAAATGAATTAGTATTAAAAATAAGCAATATGTAAAAATATAAATAAGCAAAAATAAGTAAAAATTAGTACATAAATATAAACAAAATAAATGACAATAAATGTATATATGTATGTATGTATGTATTTATTTATTTATTCAGTGATGCTGTTAAAGTGAACACAGGGTTAAAGACAAATCATGTTGGAGAGAATGTTGTTACTCACAGACGCTTCATATCGCTGGAAAGCTTCAGTTCTATGAAAGGTTACGTTTATTTTATGAGTGAGAGTTACACTGTTCATGATTAATGAACCTGAGAAGACTGATTGAGGAAATTCATCATCATATGAGGGGTTATACGGACAGAAGCGTTACGTGGCCTTTAACGGTCGATAATGAAACAGGAAATGTGCAGGGGCACTAAAGACCTTCATGATATATGAGAGAGAAAGGAAACTGGTCGTTATTTCTATGAGTGTTCGAGTGTGACTTTTTAAAGACATTTAGACCTCAGTGCTGTTGAGTTCTGGAATCTGATTGGTCAGAATATTTAATCATTAACAATTTGCTGTGGTATAAGAGGAATAAAACACTTCAGGATGAGTTATTATAAGAAAAATAATCATGACAGTTATTATTCTGCTAGCTTTCTAGCATTCGGTTAGTTTGTATCATGCTAGCTAACATTTAAGAGATTAGCAATAAAGCTGTGGTAAGTTAGTGCTAGCTAATGTTTTCCCTCGTTCATTGGTGCGATTTAAAATTAAAGTAGAGGTCTTTCTTTTGTAAATCTTTTTTTTTTCCTACTTTTGTTTTCATACTTCAAGTAATTTTTAAAATTGAAAAATTCAGAGTTTATTCATGTCTATTTTGCCGTGAGAGAAAAAACTTTTACCAAGAAAACCTAAAGGCTAAAAGAGTCTTCTACGTGTTTCTGGTCAGTTTGTTGGGAAATTAATCTCTCAGCACTTGTATCTCTGTCAGCTCACTGAACAGCTTTACGCTTGAACTGCGTTCTGAATCACTCGTACCACGTTTCAGCATTAAAGCGTCTGCCAAATGAAGAAACGTAGAATAATTATTGTACAAGTTTAACAATCTGGAAGGTGCTGAGCTGGTCACTGGAAAATTGAATTCGTGTACTATGGGGTGAAAAAAAAAAAAAATGCCGGGCAAAGAATAAAATAAAAGATCCGTCACAAGTCTTTAGCGTCCAGGATTCGAACAGAGCTCAGGCTTTAATGATCATTTCCTGAAAGTGTCCAGTTGTGCTGAAAAATGACCTTGAGAAGGTTCGATAAGAAACGATTGTGTATCTTTGAAGGTCAGTGTTTTTAATCTTCATCTCTTTTTAGGTTCAGCAGAATAAGGTGTTCTGTTTTTATCCTTGAGAATCTAAAGGTTAAAACGTGGGTGATTTATTTATATATATATATATATATATATATATATATATATATATATATATATAATTTTTTTTTTTGGTGCTCAGTAGTACCTTGCATCCTTGGAAGTACCACAAGTGCCTTTCTGAAAGTTAACAGCTAAGCTAAGCGTGAAAACATTTTGAATTGCCGGCTTGTCTAAATGATGTCATGAAGCATAAGATGTCTCTCTTGTTCTTTCTTTCTTTCTTTCTTTCTTTCTGGTGAACCCTAATTCATAGCTGCAGAGCCCCCCAAATATATCTAATTACCTCTTTTGAGTGACTAGCGATTTAAAAAAAAAAAAAAAAAAAACGTTGTTATTTGACAGATATAAGCCTTTCTTGATTTGCTCACCTTTCTAGACGTTGTGCAACTGTAGGACACTGAACCCACTGCTCTGTTTAGCTCCATACAGTCATTATTACGCCTAGTGGTCAAACAAGGAACTGCGACAAGCGTTAATAGAGATCAGTGACTGTGTATATACAGTATATTGATGGAAACTAGGGTTGCACGGTATACCGGTTGTATCGCGATACTAAAGCCGATGCTACTGTATTTTTTAAACGGTAGTATCGTCAATACGGTAGTACCGTAAGTAATGTTGTATGTGTGGCAGTTAATACTGTTTTTGCCAAAACGACACATCTCACTGCTTTTGCAGAATACACGAAGGTCAGTGACACTTCGTTTAACCTAAATTCTTTACCTTAACCTTTAAAAAGAGTTCCTGTTTGCTAGTAAGCGAGCTAATGTTACGCTAACCGCTGTGTAAATGCTAAAATTAGCCGAAGCGAGCTAACGTTATGCTAACCGCTATTCAGGACATGGAATTACCCATGTTTGCTAGCAAGTGAGCTAATATTCCCAATTTTATTATTTTTTTTGGACTTTGTTTCCAAATTCAGTTTATTTATTCCTAATGATGTGTTCATTCTTAGTACTCTGAGGACAATTTCCATTTGCATGATTGCATGAAATATGTGGCATATTGAATTAGTTGCTTGCCAATTGTATGATTGTTCTTGAGTTTTTCCCAACAGCCAGTCATTCATTCTCATTAATAAAGTATTCAGAGGAAAATTCAATTTGTCTGTTTTCATTTATATCGATGTATTTCTGTCAGTGTGATTCATTTTGTAGATTTGAATGATGAATTAACACAATATTGTGTGGTATCGTGAAACAACTTGGTATCGTGATACTTCAGCTGGTATAGTATCATAAGATACTATGTTTATGGTATCGTGACAACCCTAATCGAAACAGGGGTTTAAGTATAAAGCTAAAATGTCTCCGAGGCCCTCTAGTGGCTGGCTGCAGCGCAATTTCAAACCCCGCCCATTCCCCCACGGTGAATGGAGACTGAGCCAAAGTTGAATTTTAAGTTACAACAACAAATTAAGTTCAGTTGACCTTAATACCTCCCTCAATATTATTTCTCCTTGCGATACATGCGAGTTATTTAGTGAGAAGGGTGTGGTTGATGAGGCCATTTTGAAGCTCTTGACGTTTCTGTAGCAAATCCAGGCTTTGTTCTGCTGTAAATTGTTCTAACAGACCCTCAGAGTGGAGTTCTTTGCAGTTTTTCCTGGTATGTTGGTGGTACTGATATTATAACTAGCAAACCGACATGCGTGAAAGAAGTGATGGCATAAACCAAGGCAGCTAACACTAGCTACATTTCATAATAATTTACTATTATTACGAACACCCGAAGTGATGACCTCCACCAACCAAACGAGCAGAGCACTTCAGATGAGTACCATGCTGCAGATGTCAGAGCTAGATGAAAATCATGGAGAGTAGTGACAGGTTGTGTTAAGTGTACAGTAAATGCTGACTGCTGTTTCCCAGTACATTTTCGGTTGGTACCTAGCGGGTACTACAGTAGCAAATGGTAGATGAGTCAGTCATGACTCAAAGCTCTAAAATCCTTTCCAGACATCTGTAAAATCAATATAACATTACATATTAATTAATAACACTGTACTTAACACGTTGAGTTAGCATTCAAAGTTCAGGTAATATCCCTGAACGTGTGCATGAAGAATGTCGTAGAATATCTCTTCAATCAAAGGTCAAAAAATGTCCAGAGTCAAGGGGTTAAAAAGCAAAACGTTATTGAAAACACAATAAAGCTGAGACTTCTGCAGATCGTCTGAATGAACACAATCATGGCGATGGCTTTCATAACACCCTGAAACAGTGATCTCATTTAGGCGGGGTTTTACCCCATTTCTCTTTTGGTGACACCCCGACCTTTAGCCACAATTAATTCATCCTGGTCATGCCTTATTTATAAATGTGGTATGAGCTCAGGTCAGCTTAAATTCAGACCTAAATTCTTAACAAGAATAATAAGAACAACCAATATGGGTGGAAGAGAGGTGGACTCTGACTCTGGCTCCAATTTTGAGGAACTGTGCAAAATCAGTCAAGATGGCGACTTTCAATTCGACCAAATAGGCTTCAGAATCGTACAATGGGAGTCAATAGTGCCATGTTATACAGTACACTCATTGATGGAGATGCATTGGGGCAGGAATCATGCTGCCTGGTGCTCACTATGAACTGGGAGAGGAGCAGCAGACAGGACAGATAATGACAGTGTTGCAAGATTGGGCTAGTTTAAAAACAAAAAGACCTTGCTTTATAGCGAATAATCAGAATTAAAGTGCACGTATTATGCCTTTTAAACGTGCCTAATTTTGTTTTAAAGGTCTCATACAAAAGATTTACATGCATCCAAGGCCAAAAAATATTTTCTCATAATTTACATTGCAGCATTACCTTTTCCCCCCAGTGTCACAAACGACTCGTTCAAGGATCTGTTCACTCAAAACTCCTCCTTTCAGAGAGCCTACTCTGCTCTGATTAGTCAGATGTCCCAGTCTGTTGCGATTGGTCTACCGCTTACAGTGCGTGTCAGAAAGGAAACGCCCACTACCATATCAGAGTTTCACCTCCGTAATAACGTCGTCAGTTTTACCTTACCAATTTGTCCGATAATGATGCATCGGAAGATAAACCCGAACCACCATCGCAAGCACGACGAGGACAGGAGGTTTCTCAGTGGTAACTTTATATGTTGTTTGGCAATAACGTGAGTTGGCCAGTTAGCAGAGGCTAACAGCTAACAGGCTAACAGCTGTGCACTGGCTGTACACGTACAGTGGGTATAGAAAAGAATCACCCCCTTTAAAAAAAATCACATTTTGTTGCTTTTCAGCCTGAAATGAAGATGGACACAGTTTTTGTTTTATCCAGCTGTATTTACTCCATGCAATTTATAACATCCAAGTGAAAGAAATAACTTTAAGGGGGGGGGGGGTGATTCTTTTCTATACCCACTGTATACAACACAAAACCACGCATTTGGAACACTCGGTAGAAAATATATACATAAACAGTTAATCATACTTACAGCAGCTGTTGTGATCCAGAGGCTCAAGATGGTCCAAATAAAGTGAGAATGGCCCCATGTTTAATGAATAATCATTTCACACAGTCATCAGTGAAATGACGGGAGCACAAACGAAGGGCGGAGTTGAGTCAATAACTCCATTTGTTGTGCACTTTGATTTTTGAAACTCTGCAGACTTTTTACATTCACAAACAGCTATATACCACTACATGAAAGGTAATATCTGAAAAAGCATAATGGGTGCATTTTAAATTTAATAAATTTCAGCAAACAAAGGCCAAGTTTAAGTGCAGACAGTGTGTCTATTCTGTACAGAATCATTGCTGTTGGGAAGGAAAGGGGGATTATGGAACGAATAAAGTCTGCACATCAAAAAAAGCGTGTGACCTTGGTTCCTCACACGAAGGCTGAGGAAAGGAAGACCACTGTGTCTCCGTTTTCTGAAATATTTGGGCTAGTTTCTCTCATGTGGTTTTTGAGATGTCGTGTGGAGCAGAAAAAAACTTTGCTGAACTTTTTTCTTTCTTTCTTACGGTCTTTCAGTTTAATGTTTTAATTAATTACCAGAGAGTAGTTTCTTTCTTTATTTTTCATTTATTCATTTTTTTATTCCCGTCCTCTACATTCTGCTTTTCTTTTGTGCCAAATGCAAATCTCACATAAAAGCTCTGTGATGCGAAGCTGCACTCGAGAGACAAAGCGTATTTCAGGTCCTTATACATATTCATTTCCCTCAGTGAGTCCTCATATGAAGGTATATCGCTGGCAGTGACATTGAGGTTAACTGCTGAACGGATGTAAACGAAATACAAAAATGTAAAATGATCTCTTAGGATACATACATACATACATACACACATACACACACACACACACACACACACACACACACACACAGTTGCAATCAAAATTATTCAACCCCCATCAGGTCAGGGGTGCACATTCTTCTGGCCATATAATATGTATTATATATATATGAAAGATCTACGGATAATATTTCCTTTTTTTCTGTGCTTCACTTCACTTTCTGTACAAATCTATTCTCTCATTTCAGCAAACACTGTTTTATCCTTTTTGACTGTTACAGAATCTTTCTTTCTGTTCTATTTATTTGTTTGTTTATTTATTTTCCTTTTCTTTTTACTTCCTATTTTTTTCCTGATTACTTCCTTTCTAGGCTTTTACACTATTATAGAATCCACCCTTCTCTCCCTCCTTCCTTCCTTCCTTCCTACCTCACTTTTTGACTATTACAGAATCAAGCCTTCCTTCCTTCTAATTACAGAATCCTTCCTTCCTTCCTTATTATTACAGAATCAATCCTTCCTTCCTCACTATTACAAAATCCTTCCTTCCTTCCTTATTATTACAGAATCCGTCCATCCTTCCTTCCTTCCTTCCTTCCTTCCTTCCTTCTAATTACAGAATCCTTCCTTCCTTCTTTATTATTATTATAGAATCCTTCCTTCCTTCCTTATTATTACAGAATCAATCCTTCCTTCCTCACTATTACATAATCCTTCCTCCCTTCCTCATTATTGCAGAATCTTTCCTTCCTTCTTTCCTTCCTTATTATTATAGAATCCTTCCTTCCTCATTATTACAGAATCCTTCCTTCCTTCCTAATTATTACAGAATCCTTCCTTCCTAGCTGTTTGACTATCACACAATCCTTCCTTTGTTCCTTAACTGTCTCTGTTTATTTCTTTCATTCCTTCGCTCGTCTTTACGGATGTCGGAGCAGCAAAGGCACTCTTTCTCTCTTAGGAAAATTAGTTTTTTTTTTTCCCTGCGCTGCACTTCACCGTTGTGTTTCTGTGCAAATCTTTTCTCTCTTTTCAGCTTGTTTTGATGAAGAGCTGTGCTGGAGGTGTTGCATTAGAACATGGGAACCGAGTCGACCCTGAGATTTTCAGCCTCGGTTGCTGGATTTAGACTCTCTGAGCATGAGCCAGTGCTGAGGAGAAGAGTGTGGAGGGCAAGCGAAGATTCAAGGTGATTTCTGAGCCACAGACGCTTCGGAGGAAACAGAACTGTGAGATTTATAATTGAAAACGAGGCACATGAGGAGGTGTGTACTCCACTCTGAGCTGCTGTATGGGTTCATCCCGAGTCGTGTTTTTTTTGTTTGTTTGTTTGTTTTTTTAAAAAAAAAAATTAATTACAGACTGCTTTCAGACATCAACCTCCTGGTTTTATGATAAAAAAAAAACAAAAACAAGGTGATGAGCTATTGTTTTTCTTTAATTAGATATTTTACTTCCCCTCATTACAGCCATCAGTCTGATGTAAATTAAACAGTCTGATTGGATGGACTGAATGAATAATGCATAATTGGAAAAAAACAAACAAACAAACACTGGTGAAAAATCATGGAGACAAACAGTGACAAAGTGTCAGTCAAGCGACAAGAGAGTTTTCTTTTTCTTTCTTTCTTATTTGTGTGTTTATTTAATTGTTTATGTTCTTTTTTCCTTTTGCTTCTCTCTTTCTTTCATTCTTATTTCTGCTTCATTTATTTATAGAGCTATTTTTTTTTTTTGGATTTATTTATTTTTGGGATTTGTTTATTTATGCTCCTTCCTTCCTTCCTTACTTACTTATCTGTTTTTCTGAATTTATTTATTTACTTATGTTTTTACTTTTTCATTCATTCTTTTTACCCCCTCTTTTTTCTGATTTCTTTTTACTTTACTTCGCCATTTCACTTCTTTCCCCTTTCTTTTCTTCTTTTTCTCATTCATTCTTCCCTTCTCCTTCATGTTTTTTGGTTGCTTGTTTGTATCCCTCTTCTTCCTTATCCTCCCTTCTTTATTCCTCCTCCTACTTCTTTATCTGATTTCTTTCTCTCTTCTTTCTTTCTGTTTATTTATTTATGTTCTTTTCCTTTTGTTTCTCTCTTTGGTTTCTGCTTCATTTATTTATAGATCTGTTTATTTATTCAATTGTTTATTTGTTGGGTTTGTTTATTTATGCATTTTCTTTAACTTCCTCCTTTTTCTGATTCCTTCTTTCTTTCTTTTTCCTTATTTCCTTTTGGATCTGATTTTCTGAATTTATGTATTAGTTACTTACCCCCTCCCCCCTTTTTAAAAACTTTTTTTCTTCCTTTTAAATTAAACATACAAATGGAGTATGTTGTGTTTATATGAATTTACTCTTGTGTACAGCACTGTTTACATGTAATAAATATTCCTACAGAACCAGGACATTTCTAGTGGCTGATATTTCTATATCTGTGCATGAGCACTAACTCACATCTTCTGTTAATTTCTCCATTGTGTGTTAGAGGTTGGGCGATTAATCACTGTAATGAGGTACTGGACTTAGATGGAGAGAGGTGAAAGAGAAGAATCATAATGGTTATGTTTGATGAACGATTAGAAAGACATTTGTGGAAGGTCGGGACACCGTGGCCTTTCCATCTGATGTCAAGAACCTCACCTGTTCTCCATCCATCAAGTGTAATTCCTTCGTTTATGGCTCAGGTAATAACGATCAGAGAGACGGGTGGAAAATCTCAGGTGGTACGTTCCACTACACTGAGCACGACTGTGGCCTTGAACCTTGAACAAAGCACTGAACCTGAAAGTCACCAGGAGGGAAAAAAAAACAAAACAAACAAAAACATTTTATCTCCATCATCTCATTCCTTCTCTCTAGGAGACTTCCTTTTTCAAACTTTATTTCCTACCTGCAATCAGTTTTTGCAGGTAACTAATTCCTTCCTTCCTTCCTTATTATTAAGGGATAATGCAGTTTTATAAGGAAATGAGCTGGTAAGTTTTATTGAGCATCTTCCAGAACCAGCCACAGTTCTTCTGGAGACTTTGACTTTCGCACTCGCTTCTTATTTTTGCAGCAAAACCCAGCAGCCTTCATTGTGTTTTTTTGTCTGAAAAGTGTCTCTTATGTAATATGCTGCTTTCTTTAATGACATACAAACATTTTTCTGTAACATTTAATTCTGTGCTAGAAAACTAATGTTTGGGAATCTAAAATGTTTTTTGTACTGACTTCATAATGTAGAAGTCACAAAATGATGACTAAAAAAAAAAAAAAATAGGGTGTCTAAAACTTTTGCACAGTACTGTAGATCAGACGTTAATTGGTTAAATTACACACTTTCACGTTATTAAAATATTAGAATTTATTTTTAAATACATTTTAAAACAATTCAGTCATATGCTGTAGTTAATCTTGTGCTGTATGCGACATTGTGGCTACTACCCTCTCAACATTAATGGAACTCAAAAGTTCATAAAGATTAATAGAAAAACATATTATAAACTGAGAGGCAGTTGGATGTCGGTGCGGGTAAAATCTTTAAGGGCAATCCGGATTGGCAGGCAGAAGCGTAGTCAAAAACGGCGAAAAGGGAAAACCCGGATCAAAAACAGAACAAAGAAAAGATTGAAACCAGGAAGAAAAATTACTCAAAATTGCAAATAGAACACTGCCAAACTGCCACTGCTGGGCCCTCGAGCAAGGCCCTTAACCCTCAACTGCTCAGTTGTATAAATGAGATGAATGCAAGTCACTCTGGATAAGGGCGTCTTCCAAATGCCGTAAATGTAGGAAGCAGGTACATTAGAGTCCAGGTGAGTTAGAGAGTTGTAATGTTTGAACTGGAATTCAGAACTGGATCAGTGGTGGAGTTGGATGTAACAAGTTAAGAAAATTGTTATTCAGATTATTGAAATGAGCCACATCCAGTTCACTTCCTTTAAAACAATTGCTTTAAAGGCACACTGTATAACTTTTGTTTTTTGTTCAAAATAATAATAAAAAAAATAACGAGCAAGTACATCAAAAATCCATCTTCCAAACTGTGTTTTTGTCTTACTCTGATTCACTAAGGTAAGCCTATTATAAATATTTATATTTTAGATGTGTTGGATGGATTTTGTGGGAAATTGGGTACATACGTCATTCGCCCGTGCGTGTCTCGTCATATCCATAAACAGAGAAAAGTAGCTCTGGCTACTTTATCGCGTGTAATGTGAGGGAGTAGCGCAGGTTAGTGGTCATAACGAGTGAGACCATGGACCTCGCAAAATGGTAAACCTCCAGGGAATCACCAGTTGTAAGAACCAAGAACCGGAGATGGCCTTTTTTCTTACACAACAGGTACGATATTTTATTGAAATGACAGATAGCCATGTAGCTCTCCAACAGAGTTCATTGTAAAGCATTATCTATTGTAAAGGGTGATTTCTGTATGGGTTGTTATTGCACAGTGCTGGATTTTATTTTCAAGGAAGGACCGGGCAAATTATAAACCTAATGGGTAGCTAAATTAACAATGCATCCCAGCTGTCTAATTAGTCAGCTTGTGAACCTTTCCATCTAAACTGGTTTTATCTCTTGAGCCTAGTAGCAAATGTTTTACGAACAGTAAGATAATCTCTATGTTTTTTTTAGTGATGAGAAAGAACAATTCACTTCTACTCCAAGTAAAACACATCCGCCACCGCCTGTACCACGTTTGACCTCATCAGACTAGCAATCATTGTTAACTTTTGTAACATAATTAATTTAAAAACATCAGTGTTTCCGATTAGTCAAAACCTGAGGCGTTAGCTGGATTGTTAATCATCCGAGGCGGAGCCCAGATTCTTCTCCATGCATTTTTTCCAGCTCAGCTAGTAGCCCGAGGTTTGTTTTATGGACACTGAGGTATCTTATGTCATTGTATGACATGATCAGAAAAAGTTGGAGTTATCATAAAACTTGCCTCAGGTGTTATCACTGTTTGTAGGACTACCAGACTGATAAAATATAAAAAAAAAAAAATTCTAGCTAGGTTAGTTTGGTGTTGCTAGCCAAAGGGAGGCACAGCTAAGCTATCACTGTATGGGTTTACAGTGGGTATAGAAAAGAATCACCCCCCTTTAAAATAATCACATTTTGTTGCTTTTTAGCCTGAATTGAAGACGGACATGTTTTTTGTTTTATCCAGCTGTATTTACTCAGTGCAACTTATAACATCCAAGTGAAAGATACAACACCATCATGTCAGAAAAAAAATTGTAAAAAATAAAAAACCAGAATCACCAAGTTGGAAAAAGGATAACCCCCCCTCCTAAAAATGACTTGTAAACCCAATAAGGTGTAGCTAATCACCTTCTCAATGGCACACAAAGCAACCATTTTGATTAGCTCAGCATGAAGAGAGCTTTCCTGGAGCATTTTGTAGTGCAACTGCAGCAAACAATCAACTATGGGTGGCAAGGCACTGTCAAAAGTTATCCGGGATAAAGTTGTGGACAGGCACAAGTCAGGAGATGGATACAAAAAAAAATTCAAAGGCTTTATCAATGCCTCGAAGCACAGTGAAGTCTATTATTAAGAAGTAGAATTTATTTGGTACAACACAGACCCTCCCTGGATCAGGAGGTCGCTCCAAACTGGATGAAAGAGCCAGGAGGAAACTGGTCAGAGAGGCTACTAAGAGGCCTACAGCAACTCTGAAGCAGTTGCAGGAATTTATGACAAAGAGTGGTCATTGTGTGCATGTGACAACAATATCACAAATTCTCCACAAATGTGGCTTGTATGGGAGAGTTGCAAGAAAAAAAGTCACCCACGACTGAGCTTTGCCAAAACACACCTTGAAGATAAATTTTGACTAAAATTGAATTATTTGGCCTCAACACCAAACGATATGTCTGGTGGAAATCCAATACAGCTCACCATCCAAATAACACCATTCCTACAGTAAAGCATGGAGGTGGTAATATCCTGTTATGGGGGTGTTTCTCTGCAGCAGGGACTGGAGCACTTGTGAGGATAGAAGGAAAATGGATGGGGCAAAATACCGTCAAATTCTTGAGGAAAATCTGCTGCCCTCTGCCAGAAAGTTGTCAATGGGAAGAAGGTTTACCTTCCAACATGACAATGACCCAAAGCACACAGCAAAACTGACCACACAGTGGTTGAAGGAGAAAAGGGAGATTGTCCTTGCATGGCCTAGCCAGAGCCCAGACTTAAACCCCATTGAAAATCTGTGGAATGACTCAAAGACTGCAGTCCACAAACTGTCACTATCAAATTTAACTGAACTTGAGCAGTTCTGCAAAGTCTAGATGTGCAAAGTTAGTAGAGACATATCCCAACAGACTAAAGACTGTAATTAAAAAATTAAGGCAAATTAAAGCAAGGGGGTGATCCTTTTTCCAACTTAGTGATTCCGTTTTTTTTTTTTTTTCTGACATGTTGGTGTTATATCTTTCACTTGGATGTTATAAGTTGCACTGAGTAAATACAGCTGGATAAAACAAAAACTGTGTCCGTCTTCATTTCAGGCTGAAAAGCAACAACATGTGATCCTAGCTCCTACAGTGCCATGCAAAAGTACATTATATTTCCTTATGCTCTGCTCATATCATGTTCATGCAAACTGGAACTCATGTAGACATTTACACAACTTGTTTTCCTGCTCAGCATCAGAGGATGTTAGTGTTTCAATTTCAACCCGTTTACTGGTTTTATAAATAAATAAATAAATAAATAAATAAACAAGCATATATCTATTTTCCCTCATACTGACCGGTGTCGTGAACCATGTTCAGACAAGCAGAGCCGAAGCACAACCAAGCACAGTGTTCTTCCGCAAAATGCATGCAGTTTTATTTTTTAAGAAAAGAAGGCCAAAACTTACATAGTGTACCTTTAATTAAAGCCCCAAAAAAGTTTTGATAGGAGACAATACAAAAAGCAAAACATGTAGAGTACTAATACCAATCTACTAATACTAATGACACAAAACAAAGATTCAAATAAACCTCTACTGAAATTGTGAATGGTTTTAATAATTGTTGTTATCCTGAAGTCATGTATATATTTACCCAGAGGGAAGGTCAGGATCCACATGCATGAGATTTCAATGATTGCCGAAGCACAAATTCACTTACATGAATAATAAATAAACAGCAAGAATTCACAGCTAAATGAACTGTCCATGGGGTTTATATATGCTAGCAGCAGGAAATGGGAATGGGAATGATAACCGAGGAAGTGTTCCTAGAATTTAGGCGAGGTTGCCCTCTGCTGGTGTGGTGGTGAAATGTTGCAAACAGACGGGACGATCCGTCCATCCGTCCATTTTCTGTACCGCTTATCGCACACCGGGAGCCTGGAGCTTATCCCAGGGAGCTCGAGTTGAGTTGGCAGGGGTGCCAACCCATCACGGGGAACAATCACACAAATATTCACACACTACGGACAATTTGGAAATGCTAATCAGCCTACAACGCATGTCTTTGGACTGGGGGAGGAAACTGGAGTACCCCAAGGAAACCCCCGAAGCACGGGGAGAACATGCAAACTCCACGCACACAGGGCAGAAGCAGAAGTGACGATATTGCTCTTAATTGGGATTCTGTAGTTTTCTTTGTACATGAACTGCTCCCTTTCCAATTTTCTTGCACCAGCATTAAGACTGGCTGAAGATGCTTATTGACAATGTAGGATCCCGATTCTGAATCCGCAGTAATTCACTCTGACAAAAGTAACTGGCCACTTACATTGGGAAAAGATGATTTCTGAGATCTTATGCTTGTCTCATAAGCACCTTAATCACAGACATGATGCGGAGATGTAATGAATCAAGACCGCAAGGCATTCTGGAAGCTTGTATTTAAGTGACTGGACAAAATTGAGGATTAGGAACATGATATATGACATGAGGCTAAAATATCAGCTGATGCCGTGTGTAGTCACCTGACACAAGTGTCACTGATAGGCTGATTGAATGTACAGTCTGTGCTAGAAAGAAATCAGCCCCAGGCTCGTTTCTTGCTTCTTCACACCATTCTGTGTGGTTTTCTTACAAATGTTGGTGGTGCTGTTGCAGTGCTGGTTATTTCCACACAAAAAACCCCCAAAACAATCTACTTTAAGACTTCAAATACAATATCCTGATGTAACTGCCAAAAAGTAAACCTAATGTCTTTTTATCTTCAAAAACCCTGTCAGGGGTTTTTACTTGACTTGACTTCACTTATATCAGCCGGCCCTGCACACAGGACCTAATCTTTTGTTGAAGTTTACACACATCTCCTCGAAGAGAACAGCACAGGTAATAACTTCAGTCTTGACGCTGCATTGTTTTCAGGTTTCAAATATTTCTCTTTAACTGGACAACAACAACAACAACAACACAATGACAAGATTCTCAGTCATGCTCTTTCATTCCCAACTTGTACTTTTGAAATGTTTGCAAATTATTACCTGGAACACACTCTGTCAAATCAACACAGAGACAGAAGACAATGCCCAGGATTTGGCATGTGTCATGTTCTGGCTGAGTGTCTGATCGTTCCTGTGCAGACGATTTATTGTCTCTGAGTCACAACACACGCTGCGTCATCTGCACAAATGGTGAGATGTGAGTGCTACAAAGGATCTGGTTAAAATTTATGCCAGTATTCTGTCTTGATGGACATCTGAAAGGGGTGCAGCAGAATTAACGATAAGCTTCTGGGTATGATCGGCACTCATGATGGAAGAGTGATATATTAATGCAAAGCAGCTTCGATCTATTAAAATTCCTAGAAAGAAACAGAGTCATTCACTTCCTTTAAACCAAAAATAAGAAAGTCATGAATTCTAAGGAACTTTTGAGCTACCTAATTTTCAGTTCAGAATGAAATGCTTTGACTGGAAGCTTTGGATTCATTGGTGAAAGATGCTCATTAGGACTTTTTTTTTTTTTTTTCTCCTGTTAACGTAGGCTTTCAACCATCTTAAGAGTGATTCTCATTGGTGCAATTGCCTGCGTAGTTCCAGCCTGGACACACTGAAAATTCCTATAATTTAAACAGACATTTTTCTTGGAGGCATTTGAGAGTTTCTGAGGGACTTGAACAGACTCAAGGCACTGATCGCTACAGGGATGCCTGAGGTGACTCTTAATACCATAGCAGCGCAAATCACAAAAGGAAAAAAAAAGAAGAAAGAAATTACAAAGGAGCCTCGATCTCAGAGGAGTTTTTATTCTTGTAACTTTAGGAGAAATGTTTAGGGCAGAAGACATTGCATGAGTAAATGTAGCGTTGTGGTCTCACAGCTCCAGTGTGCCAGTGTGGTTCGACTCTGAGCTCGGGTTTCTGTCTGTGTAGAGTTTCACCAGTTCTCCTCATGTCCAGGTTCTCCGGTTTCCTCCCACCTCCCAAAAACATTCCAGTAAGTAGACCGATGTCTCTAAATTACCCCTGGGTATGAATGAGTGGCTGCAATGTTCCCTGTGATGGACTGGTGTCTCCAACTTCATGCACAGTGTTCCCGGGATAAGTCTCCGCATCCACTGCTACCTTGATTAGGATAAATACCTCAAATTAATGTTTTTGCCCCAGTTGACTAACATGCTATAGTGTCAGGAAGCAACAACTCTAATCCATATACAGTATGTACAGCATAAATTGAAAGTGAAAACTTGAATTAAAAGCCTATACTTTACCAGTCATGACCTTTGTGTTGCAGGGAGTAGAGTTGTCCTCTCTGTATTCACATACTATAGGTTTACTCTGGGTTCTACATTTTCCTGCTAAAAACATGCCAGCAGGTGGATTGGTGATTCTGAATTGCCCCTAGGTGTGAATGATCTTCTTCATGGTTCCCTGCGATGGTCCAGCGTCCCATCCAATGTATATTCCAGCCTCTGGTCCAGTGTTCCCAGTATGTAAATGAATGAACAAATGAATGAATGAATGAATAAACCTCATGCTGTACCATCATTATTTATTTATTTATTTATTTATTTTTGCTCAGCTGCTGTAACTGTTTCTATAGACCTCAGTGCTTAATGTTCTTCAACATCTTTGGCCTCAGATTCTCAAAACACAACAATACCAGGTCCACATTTAGCTAAGCCCAGGCCCCACCCTGTTTCAGAGAAATCTAGAGTAACCTGAATGACCGCGATTGTTTTGTTAACGCTAAGAGGTCTATGTCTACTTTTAGCCTCTACACAAAAATCATTTGTAAATTATCAAGCAAAATGTAAATGATTATAATTTACTGACCAATATTTGTATTCTTTTATGACACAGGCCTCAGGAGGTTAATCAAATTGTCTCACACCCTCATGCCATATCGCTTTGAAACTGGACTCAAGATTTATTTATTAATGCACTTGGTCTGTACTGTCAATGTAGAGAATAACATTTTTGAGCAAACTGGGCGAAAATTCCTCCAATCAACTCCAGCATTAAAACTTTACTCCAAACAGACTTGGTTACAGGATCAGGAATATTCAGCTGACTTGAATAAGTTGAAAAACTCAACAGAAAGTGAAGCTCGATCAGACATTTTGAACGAGTTGAGTCCACTTAGCAGAGATCTGATTGATAGAAGACAACTGGCAAATAGAATTTAACCTCTAATTTAAGACATACAGAAATTGATCCTTGAGTCTGAGCTCTAATTGTGTATGTGTTTTTAGTCCATTAGGAGGCCATATGCGATTCCAGCACTTATTAATGAATGCGCAGTAAGTGTGGATAATTTAGTACAGAGACCTCCTGGGAGTTTGAGCAGAATTCAAACACTGCCTTCATCACATCGCCCTCTGAGTGAGAATTTAATTTACGGAGCGTGAATTAAACCGGAATTGTTTCATGGCACTGGGAGTAATGTCGTGATCATAAAATAACCCTTATTCCTAAAGTAGCACTTTAAGAATTACACACATTAAGAATGCATTGTCATTGATAAAATAAGGAATAATAACTCTGTGCTTTGCTGGTATAGGAAAATAATCAGTGCTGGGGTGGACTGATAAAGCGGAGTTACAGTTTTCAACCTGAAGTCGATTATTTTCCTAGAACAGCAAGTCCTGAAGTGTTTAATTCCGTTTATACAACAGTAAATTGCCAAATCTGATTTATTAATGGGCGCTACTTTTTATCCGTTTATAGTTGCCTGAGTAGAGAATTGATCAATCATTTCCTGTCAGATTTAAAGATATACGTAGTTCTACTGTATAGGCTAATGTTATAATGATGCACTGTTTCATAATTTCATAAATAACTTCCTTATTTGACTAACATGTTGTTCAAATTGTGCATTTCCAATAAATAAGCATGTTTACTCAACAAATAATTACAAATATAGATTTTTCTCAATCCTACCCCACTGTTTTAACCAACTGTACACACTGATTTATCTTAAATTAGGTTTTTCCTTTTGTAGTTACAGCACGTTGCAATTTGGAGTCGTGGATTGACCTATCTGTTGTTTTTGGAGGTTTGAGGAAACTGACAGACATGGAGAACACATGTGAAACTCCACACAGACATGGAGAACACATGTGAAACTCCACACAAACAGTAACCTGAGCTCAGGATTGAACCTGGAGCTGTAAGGCTGGAACTCTGCCTGCTGTACCAACCGTGCCAAGCTATCTCTTATGTTTGGATGTATTTTTAGGCTTTGGTGCATACTTCATTTTCCAAACTTTCCACCAAAAAAAACCCCCCCAAAAAAACAGTGGGTGTAGATGATGTTTTTTTGTACATCGTGTGCTAGTTGTGCTGAAGGTTGTTTTGCTGTGGAGGAAGGAAGCAACAAAGAAATGGTTAAAAAAAAAAATTATATAAATGACCCCCACACACACACACACACACACACACACACACACACACGCACACACACACACTGGACACTCACGCACAGCTCGAGAAACTCACAAATCGTGGCTGCACACACACACTTTATAATCACTACACTCTTTACAACACTTGGGCTTTAATTAATATTATATAAATCTCATTATTATAAACACATCAAGGCCGAATATCAGAAGCGTCAGCGGCTTCTCTGAACAAATTCACACCTCTAGAAACCATGACAACTGGGAAAACATGATTCGAAAATAGAAATATGGGGACATTAGTTCTATCTTGCACATACGTGGATGGAAATAAGCGTGATCTTTGTTTCTATATTGTCTTTCGGGGGAAATGACAGGAACTAAAGCAAGAGACAAAGGGAAATTACATTCCATCATACTGTATGTGTGCAAAGGGTCATTTCTTACAACGTGGTTCATTTACTTGTCATATTTATTTTGCCGTTCCAGTCCCTCATTTTAGACCCTTAGCTTCACTGTTTACTTTTAAGGCAGTTTGAATTATACAAAGACTCCTGGACTGGAACTTGAGGTCACAATACGGATCTTAATTAACGTTTTATAGCGACTCAGGGTAATTTTAATACGAAATAATGCTGTCATAGTTGGATAAATGGGCTGGGAAAGACCAGAGCACTCTTTTACTACAATATTTTACATTAACAATGCCTGAACTTCAGAATATCAACACTGATACTGATACTGAAACTGAAATGAGTAACATGAGGGACTGTTTTATTCCGCTCTGTTTCTGTTTAAAAATTAGCCACGAAATGTGTGTACGTGTGTTCATGCACTTGGCTCACGCCACTAGGGTCGTTGTTTATAATGTTAACAGGTTGATTTTAAATGAAGTGCATTAGCTAGCTACATTAGTGAACATGAACATTGAGAAGGGCGAGTTTTGCTTTACTTCGGAAAAGTGTTTCTGTACAGCTGTAAATAGAATATGTTTTTGTTTTCATTGCAACAAAGTCCCTCATCGTCAATGACCCATACGTCATACTGGGTAAGGTCTGTTATTTCCCCCCCACCTAGCGTTATCTGTAGCTTTTGCTTTTAATTGCTGTGGTATAAGAGGAATAAAACCCAGCAGCCTTCATTGTGTTTTTTTGTCTGAAAAACTAACATTTATTCTGTAATATCTGATTTTGTGCTGGCAAACTAATGTTTGGAAATCTAAAATGTTTTTGCACTGACTCCATAATGTTGAAGTCATAAAATATAAATCTATACCAAAAAAAAAAAGTACTGTATGTGGACATTCTTTAAATACAAAAGCTGATAAATAGGAGATATTGAGAGTTAACTCAATGAATTTAAGATTAGAACCTCAAGAGATTGTCTCAATATTTAATTCATTTTGTATTGCATTAATTAGACTATGATGTGAGTATCCCGGCTCACTAAATCACTGGTCTGTACTGTTTTATTATTATTTTTTCCCTGCGTGGTCTGACAACAAACCACAATTATCCCCAGAGCTTTAGGGATTTGTTTATGAAAGGATACAAAATATGTCTTCAGGACCGCATTTCCATTTTCATGCTTCTATCTCACTCAGAACATATGATTACCGTGGCGGGAAAAAGGAAAGTGTCATAAATGGCCTGATGTGTTATTGCTCGCACATCTGCCAAGCTGTTCGTAACTGATTGTGAGTAATTAATGTTTCCAGCCAAGTGTGAGGAAATGATGTCTGGTGTCCCGCTCGAATTTAATAAAAAAAAAAAAAAAAAAACAAACAAAAAAAAAGCAGCAAAATTCACAGCAGAGATGATATCCTGTGAGTGTGATGTCTGTTCTTATTCAATTTATCAAGGCACAAAATTGCCAAAGAACAAAAAATGTGCTTTATCACCTGATTTTATTTACCTCCTCAATCTTTTATACGGAGGAGTAATGAAATGGATGAATTCACTTTATTACTGGAAGATTTTGCTTAGCATAATGTATTTAGATGTAAAATATGTAGACACAACAATTCTTTGTGTGTTTATGTGTTAAGGAAGTCAAGTGTATAACACTTTTGGTTCAGGCAGTTTCATGAATCTTTCATGAAAGAACTGCAGTGCTGTAACACAACAGCGAGTCAAAAATAGACACAATTTATCAGTAATGATGGTAAAGCAGAATTGAGATGTCTATTAAGTGGACATCTTTTTTTTTCTTTTTTTAAAAAAAAAATGAATCATTACTTTTTAATTCTGAACTCTAACTTCCTTTGTGAATTCTTTACAGTACAGAAAAGGTCAGCGAGCTCAGGCTGCGGTTTTTATGGACTTGTGAACTGCTGGCATTTCGATAATGAAAGAAGGCATATGAGAGTATGAAGTGGGGACAAAGATACAAACACTCAAGGAAAGCAATTTTTTGTTAGTCATTAGACAGTAGTTGTAGTGAAAGGTCAAATGTCTAACTGTAGAAACTTCATCTTTTCAGATCCATGGGTTGTCCAGTGATTCCCTGATGAGCTCTGAAGGGTCCCTCTGCCATTCAGAGCGCACTTTAACTCCACTGTTCGAAGTCCAAGCTTGCATTCTGTCCATTGCACAATTGCTGGAACCTGTGTAAACAAGAACAGGTGTTGCAAATTAATATTACAAAGAAATTATCGCATTTCCGCATAATTATTTAATGTATTTCAACTCTCTGTGTCCTTGTGTAGGTGCAGTCAGTCTTAGGTGTAAGTGTAGGTGAAGCAAATCTTAAACATTTGCGTTTGTTATTTCTTACTTCTGGGTTAATAAATTCAAGATGCTGTATAATGACGTATGTAAAATTGACTAATCATCATCATAATTCCAAATGTTCTTTGAAAACATCCTGAGTTTTCCAGATCTGCGCTCCTGGAAAGGACACTCTAGACCTTGTTTACACCAACATTCACAGTGCTTACATGGCTGGACCTCACCTCACCTGGGCTACTCGAACCACATTTCTGCTATGCTAACCCCAGGATACAGACCACTTCTGAAATGTGCCAAACCGGTTCTGAAACAGGTGAGAACCTGGTTTGAGGGAGCCATCTCAGCACTTCAGGACTGTTTTGAGCACACAGACTGGAATATGTTCAGAGAGGCTGCTACATACCACAACACCACAGACTTCATTCACAGCATCAGTGACTGGCTACATCAGCAAGTGCATAGATGATGTGACTTCCTTCAAGACCATCACCACCATGCATCATGTGAAAACCTACTACTAGAAAGGTTACTGAAGACCTGAGACACCGCCTTCAGATCTGACGACAAGGCAGCTGTCCGCACATTGAGGTCCAATCTGTCCCAGGCTATCAGAGAGGCGAAGCGTAACTATCCACTACCTAAACACCAAGGACACACTTTAGATGTTGTAAGGTACCCGGGCCATCATGGAATACAAAACTTCATATGTCTATGATGGTGATGCCTCACTCACAGATGCACTGAATGATTTCTGTCTATGGTTTGAAGCACAGAACAACATGCCAGCAGTAAAGACCACCCCAAATTCCACCGACCAAGTACTCTGTCTGGATGCAGCAGACATCAGGAAAACTCTGTGCTAAGTTAACCCACAGAAAGCTGCTGGTCCTGTTATCATACCTTGTCGGGTGCTCAGGGAATGTGCTGATCAGCTTGCAGATGTCCTTACAGACATCTTCAACATATCCCTGAGCCAAGCAGTTGTCACGAAACACATAAAGAGCAGTCTTCCCACCACACTGGACCCATTACAGTACTGTAACGAATCAAAAGGCATTACTAGCATTATTCTTTTCCACCAGTATAATGAAATGGATCAACTTTAAACATGAAAACGAAACAGAAGCGCACGCTTGGATTCGAAGCACCTTTTTAAAGGAGACGAGTTTTAAAGCGTGCCCGCATTATCTACCAGAATGTGTAGTAACTCGGATGAATCTGCAACGTTTAAAAATATTCTCCAAAACAACAAACAAACAAATTAAAAGATGTTTAACACGTTTAAATGTATTCTCCAATTTATGTTAGGAATTAGCTCGAATGGCGTGAAATATATCTATATATCTAATCAACGCATGTTGTGACCAGTTATAAATATACATCAGCCATGAAAGGGAATTTATATAGGTGCACATATACTTATAGATAATTAACTACAACGGATTATAATTAATTATGACTATGTATGTGGCCTAGATCAGCTTTATGAACTCTAAAGAGTGAGTTTATCCTTCTGGCCAGGAAGAATTAACTCACGAAGTTTATTATTAAAAATTAGAGCGCGTAGCGAGACCTTATGCAGCGTTTAATTCACTCATCACGTGAACAAAACAGAGAAAATCAAGCGTGGGATAATAGATTTTAATAGCTATATGTAACTATGGATACACATGACTAACTCTAAGCAAACATACATATATACACATCTATATACAGGGAGAGAAAAGGGATAGAGAGAATGTAATGAAAGAAAGGGAAGCAGACATAAACACAACTAATTAGCCTTTTTCAGAACCAGCACGAACTTAATTCTCCTGTAACACAGGGGTCCAATCTTAAACGCAGTTATAGGTCATTAACTATACTTGCATAGCCTCAAGGTTGAGAGTTTGCGCGAGGTCGTGTAGAGTTCGCTGGTTCGTTGTTGTTTGAAAAGGTGTGAGCCCTGAGGTAGTTGCATCCTTTGTCCGGGAGAGAGAGGTCCTGGCTTCCTCTTCCTGGGGCACATGGCCCCGGGGGAGAGAAACCGGAAGGAGTGTAGAAGTGAAGTTAAAGAGTGAGAAGTGAAGTCTAACTGGAGTTGAAGAAGAGCATGGTGTTGTTTTAAAAACAACACCAACGCACACGCCTCTTTGGACTATGGGCCAATCAGGAAGTTGGGTTTGCATGTCCGGATGACTCTCTTTGTCTGGTCTCGGACCCTAATTTAAATGTCCAGGGAGGAGCTGGTTTATACTGTGTTATAAATGAAATTACGAGAAAACATGAAATAATGTATCCCATTGCAATATGATATGCATAATCAATCAGGGTATCTCGAGACGATTAACTACATACCAAATTCGATGGACTTGTAAAGAATATTACAAATAAAACCTGGTTACAGACATTTAAAATGATATGCTAGATTAAAACTATCTAAAGTCATTAAGGTTAGTTACATAAACACACAATATATGTAAACAAGATAACATCACACTATTTAGACATCGAATAATTACATATAATTACACGTTACATTGAAGAGAGAGAGATTTCTCCATTGTGTGTGTAAGGTAAGCTTGTGTGTGTGTGTGTGTGTGTGTGTGTGTGTGTGCGCGTGCGCGTGTGTATGTCCAGAAGAGGGGGCTGGCGTTCTTATAATGTCCCACCGGTCCTTGGTCACTTCATGGTGACCTTAGGGAGGACGTTTTCTCCTCTGGCCTGCTGATTCTGAGGCTAAATCTATGTGGTCGTAAACAGAGATTAGATCAGAGATTTACAGGCCCTTGGTCGGAGTTTTGGTGGACCCCTGCTGACGAACTAATCGTGAAGTTCCCCAGACGTTCAGTCATCAAATGTTTCTTTTATTGCAGGGGTAAGTCCTGTGTGGGTTCCAAAGAGTCTTTTGCATCCTGAAGGTACATCTGGTCAAAGGAGGCCTCTCGGGGTTACTCTAGGTCACCTGAGTGGTGAAACTTTCTATGTTTCGTTTGGGTTAATTTAGAAATCAGTTTGGGCATAGTCATACGCTACAGTACTCCTACCATCGTAACTGCTCAACAGAGGACATCATATCTGCTTCCATCCACCCTTCTCTCACCCACCTGGACAAAAAGGACAATTATGTAAGGATGCTATTCATAGACTTCAGTTCAGCATTCAACACAATCATCCCACAGAAACTGATAAAGCTGAGCCTGCTGGGTTTGAACATCTCCCTCTGCAACTGGATCCTGGACTTTTTGACTGGGAGACCCCAATCCGTTAGGATCGGCAACTCCACCTCTAGCACCACCACACTGAACACCAGTGCCCACCAGGGTTGTATGCTATGTCCACTGCTCTTTGCCCCACTGAATC
Source organism: Cranoglanis bouderius (assembly GCA_023630585.1). Classification (NCBI taxonomy): domain Eukaryota; kingdom Metazoa; phylum Chordata; class Actinopteri; order Siluriformes; family Cranoglanididae; genus Cranoglanis; species Cranoglanis bouderius. The sequence goes on from CM042550.1 coordinate 16,901,944, forward strand.
ATGACTGTGCTGCATAGTTCAAATCACATCATCAAGTTTGCTGATGATTCTACAGTTGTGGGCCTCATCAGCAACGATGTTGAATCAGAGTACAGGGAGGAGGTGAACCAGCTTGCAGAATAGTGTAGAGACAACAATCTATCTCTTATTGTTGATAAGGCTCAAGAGATTGTTGTCAACTTCAGGAGGACCCGAGTGGACCACTCACCACTGCGTATCAACAGAACAACTATGGAGAAAGTCAGAAACTCCAATTTTCTCTGTGTGTACTTGATGGAGGACCTCTCCTTTACTCTCAACACCACCTGCCTAGCCAAGAAGGCCCAGCAGCATCTCCATTTCCTAAGGAGGTTGAAAAGAACCAACCTCCCCCCTCCCATCCTCACCACCTTCTACAGATGCACAATAGTAAGTAAGTAAAGCTTTATTTATATAACACTTTTTAAAACAATGTTTACAAAGTGATTTGCAGAAGACATACAGTAATAAGAGATAAAAACAATAGAGAGTGTCCTGACCAGCTGTCACACTGTCTGATACAGGACCTGAACAGTCTCTCACTGCAAGACCCTACAGCGAATTACAGCCATTGTTGCCTTGTGCAATAATCGCTGCATCTATAAAGTCACAAGCATTGTGACCGATTCTTCCCATGGACTCTTCACCCTCCTGCAACTTGGCAGAAGTTACAGGAGCATCTGTACCACCACCACCAGACTCCACAATAGTTTCTTCCCTGAGGCAATCAGATTACTCAACACCTCGCTGCCTCCCAATTCTCACTTGGGCTAGTCAAACACCTAACCGGGTATGACTCAAAAACATTGCACACCTGCACTTTACAAAGCTGCATTGGACACTTTCTAATTATGAGACTCTTTTTTTTTTTACTGCTAATATTGCCCAGGCAACATCCATTTAGCCTGAGTTCTCGGATATAAACAAACAGTGCTCACACAGTCAACAGTAATTTTCCTTTGCATTATTTTCTACTTGTTAACTTGATTTTACCTGATATGTAGCTTTTGTGTTGTGAAATGCTGTATAACAGCTTTGTAACTTTAGATTTGTGTTGTAATTCCCATTATTTTAGCCAAATTTTGCTAATGTCATAAGACCATTGTGGCAGATAATTTTTATGAGCAAAAATGAACAGGACAGTTGATCTATCATACACATTGTTTCTCATCTCTAATCGTAGAGAAATAATTCATGTACATTTTCCTTATATGTTTATCAAATTCAGAGACTAGCCATCTAAATTAGACTTTGCTCTGTTTATATCGGGACTTGGGAAAATCAACTTGGAACTTTCCATGTCCCGAGTACAATTGCAACGATAGTATATACGTACTAGTAGAGACTTGAAATCGTACTCAACGATTGGCTAATGAGATTGGTACAAAAACCTGGAAAGCCACTACAAGTAAGTAAATCATGATGATTATGTAATATTTAACTGCTTGACATTGTGCCCACATCTTGGCTTATTTTTTGCTTGTCTAAAAAACCATGCACATGATTTATTTTAAGTAGGTGTAGTTTAGACTCTGTTCAGTCCTCCTACGATTATGCTGTGGGTGGCAATGGCAATACATCTCACATCCACATGCTAAAGCACAATTAAAAATGTCTATCCATAAGCAGCCAATACTTATATATTCTATATTAGAATGAGTGCATTAATATAAACCTGGTTTTTGCTGTCAGAGCAGCTGTTATAGATAACTAATCAACACCTTCTGACCAATTAGAATCAAGAGTGATGAAAAAAAAAAAAACGGTTATAAAAGGTCACTATGGAGTCGTAGATACATATCTACGCCGTCTCCTTTCACACCTCATATGAAGCACAGAACCAAGACTGAACCATTTATTCTGAGGTATAAATAGATTGTTGAGATTTTTTTTTTCCATAATGGAACCATTCAGAGCAGTGTCATTGTAAAGAGCTCAGCACATTTCTAACTCATTAACTGTCATTTGGGAATGTGAGATGGGCTTCATTAAAAGTTTGAACACCTGTAGCGGTGACATTTAGGCTGAAAGCCTGGCAGTAATTATACTCTCACTTTTGGAATGAACAGCGAGCTCAAATCAAGGTTCAAGCCGAGTATAAAATCCTCATCTGTTTAAGTAAACTGTTTAAGTCTTGTTCTCTATTCTATCAGGGATTTTCAACAATTTCACCTTAACAATGAGCTAACATTGTGGTTCCCTAAACCATGTTTATTGTTTAATGACTTCCATAAAACTATATATATATATATATATATATATATATATATATATATATATATATATATATATATATATATATATATATATATATATATATATATATATACACACACACACACACACACACACACACACACACACACACACACACACACACACACACACACACACACACATACATATATCACAAAAGTGAGTACACCCCTCACATTTGGTGGCCACACAAAATATTGACACTTTGGGCCCAATTTGGACATTTTCACTTAGGGGTGTACTCACTTTTGTTGCCAGTGGTTTAGACATTAATGGCTGTGTGTTGAGTTATTTTGAGGGGACAGCAAATTTACACTGTTATACAAGCTGTACACTCACTACTTTACATTGTAGCAAAGTGTCATTTCTTCAGTGTTGTCCCATGAAAAGATATAATAAAATATTTACAAAAACTTGAGGGGTGTACTCACTTTTGTGAGATACTGTACATTATATATATATATATATATATATATATATATATATATATATATATATATATATATATATATATATATATATAAACACGACATTCATGAAATTCAGCCCATAAACATTATAATCTTTTTTAGGATTATTCCTCATGGATGGTTAACGGTTCTAGATTTTTAAGAGCCTCAGGGTGGGAGGGGCATACCCTTGCTCCCTAGTCAATTAGAGCACCACTATCCAATCGAGGGCGTCTGTGAGCTCATGAATGTAGATGAGGGCAAATAGTGCTTTCCTCTAAATATGTTATGCCACCATATGACTAAAAATTATTCTTTGTCTATAATCTTTGACTAAAGTGTAATGACTTTTTCCTGCCTCTAAACTGCCTTTGATTTTTTTTACGTTATGGTAGAATAGCATGCATAAAATAAAATAAAATATAACAACCAACCAGTACCTGAGATGCTCATGATATCGACCACAAACATTGGACTCGGCATTTGAGGAACAAATGTGGCCTGACTCCTTAGATGAAATTATTTCTTTTTCCTCCATCTGTACCCCCTGTACTACCACGATTACTTCCACCTCTGCCTTCTCAAGTGGCGGTCTTATTTCACTGCCAAAATGACTGCAGGAAGAGGAAACTAGATCTGACTCAGTGCTTGTTTTGGAGCACCAAGTTTTCACTCGGAAATTCTGCCCCGAAGCAGCGGTACTGATGAGACGAGAAATAGACATCAAGGAAATTATTACAGAAGGAATTGCTCATGCTTAAATATCACCAGGAAGAAAGTGTAAAAAAAAAAAAAAAAAAAAAAAAAGAACAAAGTGTGTGGGTGGACAAACATAGTAATCAGTGGTTGGCTGTTGGGAAACAGTGGTGATCAGTGATTGGTTGTTGGAAGCAAAGATGATTAGTGATTGGTTGTTGTGAGCACTGGAGATCAGCGATTGGTCTTGGGAATAAAGGTGATCAGTAATTGGTTATTTGGGACAATAGTGATCAGGGATTGGTCATTGGGAAACTATGGTGATCAGTGATTAGCTGTTGGGGAAATTATGGTGATCAGTGATTAGATGTTGGGGAAACTATGGTGATCAGTGATTAGCCTTTAGGGAAATTATGGTTATTAGTGATTAACTGTTTGGGAAACTATGGTGATCAGTGATTAACTGTTTGGGAAACTATGGTGATCAGTGATTAGCTGTTGGGAAACTATGGTGATCAGTGATTAGATGTTGGGGAAACTATGGTGATCAGTGATTATCCTTTGGGGAAATTATGGTTATCAGTGATTAGCTGTTGGGGAAACTATGGTCATCAGTGATTAACTGTTTGGGAAACTATGGTGATCAGTGATTAGCTGCTGGGAAACTATGGTGATCAGTGATTAGATGTTGGGGAAACTATGGTGATCAGTGATTAGCCTTTGGGGAAATTATGGTTATCAGTGCTTAGCTGTTGGGGAAACTATGATGATCAGTGATTAACTGTTTGGGAAACTATGGTGATCAGTGATTAGCTGTTGGGGAACTATGGTGATCAGTGATTAGATGTTGGGGAAACTATGGTGATCAGTGATTAACTGTTTGGGAAACTATGGTGATCAGTGATTAGCTGTTGGGAAACTATGGTGATCAGTGATAAGATGTTGGGGAAACTATGGTGGTCAGTGATTAGCTGTTGGGAAACTATGGTGATCAGTGATTAGCCTTGGGGAACATTGGCTCAGTCAGGCTTAACTCACTGGTGGTGAGTTGAGTGAACCTGCTCTCTCAACTCATATAACCAGCAGCTGTGATGTGAGCTGGAGAGCGATATCTAGTGCAGGGCAGTCACCTACATCTGCTCAAAAAGTCACTGTATTTGTTTCTAGGCTTTTCTTTTTTAAATAAAGTCACTAATCATGTCTGAAATTATGTCACTAGATCTAATGTCAAAATGTGACAAAATCTGACTTGACCAGACAAACCTTGTCACATGTCCAAACCCGTGAAGTTAATCAAAATTGAAACCACATACAACTGTGGCTTGATATAATTAGAGAAGCAATTTCATGCTCAAATCAGACACACCAAGAAATTATACTTGAAATTTCTGATTTCTCACATCTTATGCTTTTCTTGGCTTTGCTACTGAGCTAAACTGTTTTCACGTTTCACTTTAAAGTCTATATAAACAAACTGAATGCTATTATTAACGTATTGGCTTCAGCACATCTTATACCTGCAGCATTTACTGAAAGAATTCTACTATATGCTTTTCTTGATACGAAGGTCATACACAGTTCTACAGGAGCTGCAAAATGCTCTGTACATTCCCACACTCAGCAGATGACATGACTTTGAATAGAAGTGCATTTTGTATTGCAGAGAAGAGTGTGCACTGTGGCCTTGAGGAAAAGTTTTCACAGCTTGATCCATGCAAAACTTTTATGAAAACAGTGCGTGGAAGGCAAAAATACTGCTGAGCTGTCAGTTGTCCCAGGGACACATCTACATCAGGTGTTGTCCCACATCTCAGGAGCGAGTGGAGACCATCTGGAGTTTGAAAGTTTGATCGTTGAGTCACTTGATGCTTGTCACGACTCGAGAATTGGCATTGACGCTTACTCATTTTCAGTTTCATGACCCCCTCCCAAGTCAGTTCCTGACACAGATTGCATCCGGCTCTCTGCAGTTTGCAAATGTTTGTGCAAAAATCTTGAAGCAGTAAGGAAACATTGGCTGTTTCTCCAAACCCTGAGCTTGCTTGTTCTGAGAGCATTTGACCAGCTGTCTGTCAGTTTCACAAGGTGCACTCGGAGTGCACCAATACAAAGTGAGCTATGTTTGTTTTCACAAATAACTGCAGCGACTGTCACTCAGACACCACAGATGTAAACATGGCACCACAAGGAGGCAAACTCTGAGCTTTAAATGTGTGTTCGCGTGTGGAATAAAAATCTGTCTGTCAGCTTGGACCTGGTTAGACTTGACGGACAAACCTTAACAATTTTTGTGTAATTGTACACGGTGTCCCAAAAGTCTCCATACACAGTACAAATTAACACATTTTAGCAAAATTTTTCATACTTGGTTTACATTATATATTTTTTCAGATAGCCTTTAAGAATGCCTTTGACAAAAGAAGAACGTATTGAAATCATTCTCATGTCTGGATCGGGACGGTGTCGCAAGGTTGCGATGGGTTTTAACAGGAAACATGGCGAGCACATCACACACGACACCGTCGCCAAATGTATTAACAAATGCAAGAGTGCAGGTTTACAGTACAGTATATTAATGCGCTCGTTCCAATACATTACCGTTTCTATAGTAACATCTCATTCATAGAGACTTGTACAGAGGACGCTCCACATAGACAGATTAAAAAGCGTGTGTAATCGTCGATGCGGTGTCTGTACGGAGAGGTTTATTTAACATTTACATATAGATTTATGGCATTTGGCAGACACCCTTATCCAGAGCAACTTACAGAAGTGCCTTGAAGTCTCTATCAATAAATACATCCTGATACCGGTTCACTAGGTCAGGGACTAAGAATAACGTCACTCGCAAAGCTCTGTTGGAGAGGTAATAGAGTAAGAAAAGCACTTTTTTGGAAGGAGTCTCCGGTGTCAGAGGTAAAGCTGTAACTTCTGGACAGAGGATTTTAGGTCTTATTAACTTCAAGAGAGAAGAAAGAGATGCTGGTGAGGGAATGACTGTTTATAGCTGCTATAACGTAAGTGAGAACAGGAAATGACTAGTTTCATTCGTATTTACATTCTACAACATTATATGTAACCAAACAATGGAGAGAAAGTATGAAGGGTCATTCTTTACCAAATAAAATCATTAGCAAATTGCTGTGGTGTAAGAGATGTTTCATCACACCACTGCATCATTGATTATTTTCCTATAACAGCACGACAGTGTGTTTTATTCCATAAATAACTAACACTGCGCATGTTGGTTGTTTGTTAACATTTTATTCACTAAATTAAAGCCATTTTGTGTATTGTTTCATGAAATTATTATTTGAAATGATTCAATTTGACTGAACTTCTGGGTGATTTCATCACAACAGAGCATTGTTGATTATTTTCCTATAACAGCATGACCCGGAGAGTTTAGTTCCTTATTTAACACAAGACACAGATTTACAATGCCTCTGCAAACCCTTTTCTACACCCGAGATTCAACAAATTCATTTTTAGACAAGATTCCTTGATGAATATCCAGTGATGTTACCTTCTATACAGATTCAGTGATTATCAGTTCATAGTAATTAACTCTGATTACATGAGACATACTGTCCACATTTTGTAGTATGAAATATTCTGGAAGAACAAGACAGAGTCTACCAGGACAATACACTGACATGCCACAAATACAAATGATTTTATTTAGTTCTGAGTCAAATGCCTCCAGTCATGGAGCATGACCTGTTGTGGATGCTGCTGGAGGCGAGAACATCACCTCCTGACCCCACTGCACTGAATGATTGACAGGCTGTGTTTCAAATACACGTGTGTGTAGTGGGCTTGGGGCTCATCAGCTCCCCATTGGGTTCAGGGTCATGTACAAATCGACAGAACACTGGGGTTAGCTCTCTCAAACACTTGTTTGGACTTTGATCTTCCATGCTCTGTTTGAAGGCTTCAGTGTTTCACTTGATTTATTTGTAAGAGAGCTGATGAAAGAGGTTTCTGCAGGACCTCAGAGGAAGTTTCAAAAGCAAAGCCCCGACATTAACTTCATACCCGCTGTGTCGTTTTACATCCTGATTAATTTATACAGCTCCGAGCCTGATGGTTTCTAAAACTGTTTTCTTATATTTTACTTTTATTATCCGTGTACATGGCAACATGCAAAGTTTCTTCCTTTACTTTATATTTGACAGCAGCGCTGCTGAATTCTTAATTAATTATTTTTTTTAATTCTTAATTTTCACAAAACAGCAGCTCTGTTTCTATAGTAACAGCACATTCATGGGGACTTGTTTGGCAGGCGCTCCACATAAACAGGCTAAAAACATGTGTAATCATTGACATGATAAACTTTTCTGTAAGGAGATGTTTACAGTATTTAACATTTATGGAAAAAGTCTCAAGTCCACCCACCAACCACAGACAAATCTGTTCTCGCTACTGTTGTCGCTTGTGGGTGTGGTCTGCCCAGTGTTTTTTAGTTCCATTGAGAATTATATAGCAATATATCGCTTATAAAGCTATCTAGTTAAACGCAAATGAAATAATGCACTAGTCAGTGTAAAAATGGATTGTTTTTGATGAACTTGCCCTGGCTTCGTACTCAGATTAGATGTTGTGTCATTTATGTTGATATGCATCACATCAATTTTTTGAGACATAGGCCACCATTTTGTGTACACATATGCATAATTGACAGCAAGTATAAACAAAGCCTAATGCTTCTTAATCAGATGCTTTAGCATTTTAAAATCTGGTTAAAGTGAAAAGGGAGAAAATCACATTTAAAGATTTCTTCCCAGTTCCACTGAAAGATGCCGTGCCTACCTCTTTACTTAGGAAAGGAGTTCTCATGTTTGGTGTTCACATCAAACGTCAGAATGGGGGGAAAAATGTGATCTCAGTGACCGCGGCATGATTGTTGGTTCCAGAGAGGCTGGTTTGATTATTTCAGAATCTGCTGGGATTTTCGTGTATCTTAACGTCTCTAGAGTTTACAGAGAATGTTGAGAACTGTAATAACCACTCTTTACAACCGTGGTGAGCAGAAAAGCATCTCAAAATGCAAAAGAATGAGCGGATGAGCTACGACAACAAAAGACCACATCGGGTTCCACTTGAGTCAGCCACGAACAGGAACCTAGGGTTACAGTGAGCAGAGAATTTGCAATCAACAGAATGAATCCATGGACACAGCCTACCTTGTGTCAGCAGTTCAGGCTGGTGGTGGTGGTGTAATGCTGTGGGGAATCGTTCTTTTCTGTGACATATTGGGCACCATTGTTACGACACCGGGGATAGGAAGGAAGCAGGATGCACTTGCAGGGGAGAAATGGTCAGTTTATTAGGAACATAAAAGGCACATTCAAAAGTGACGGGACAAAAATACCACAAATCCAAAAACAGAGGCACGTTAATCTTCTTAAACGGGTTAGACACAGATACAATCACTTACAGGGTCACAGTCCACGAAATCACGCAACGAAGCTGGAATCCTAGAAACCCGGGGACGCCGGGTAAACAAAACATAAATAAAAAAGGCAGGAACCAGGGGATGCCTGGTTAACAAAAACATCGGTAACTTTTTGCTTCGTCGCTATCTGGGACATCCAGGATCAATATTCCAAAAACACTCTAACATCAAAAAATACAACATCGTAACCAAAATTCATTGACAAAATCTCAATACTCCGCGACGAAGCGGACACAGACCGGGGTTTAAATAATGCGGTTCATTCAAAAGGCAAACAAGATTAGACACGCGACACCTGGAAATGATAATCAGCACAGAGGACCAATCAGGAAGCGGGGGCAGAGACATGACGCAACACAAAAACAGAAAAGCACATGGCCACATAAACAAACGCCGAGTTCATGACGTAGTCCAGAGAGTTCCTTTGAATCGCGCAGGAATGCGCTCCGTGGAATGCGAAAGATATGCGAGTAGGAGAGCTAACAACCATAATACTAATTGAGCATCTTTTGAATGCCACAGCCTATCTGAGTATTGCTGCTTCATGTTACAGCCACAATTTAATAATCTTATAATGCCTACTTCCTGCATCATAATGAACCAGGGTATAAATATAATATAAATAAACAACAAACATGCATTTTTTGCATTGTTTTGAGAAAATGTATTCCTTCCTTCTGAATATGAAACCAAGGCAGTAGTGCATATCCAAGCTCAGGATTATCAGCATGATGTGCCGGGTGAAATATCTGATTGACAGGCACTTATACTGTTAATGAAGCGTAAGCTGCTCATAATAATACGAACACCAGATGGGCAAAAAGAACCGCAGGGCACTGGAAAGATTTTAGCACTCGATCTATACAAACAAGAATAATTAATGTACACACACATATCTACTAATTTGCTAATCGTGCCTTTGACAAAAATATAATTCAATAAAAGGGAGGGATTACAGTTGGTCACTTATCTCAGGGCTACTTTCTTGCCTCGTACACTCTGTGCTAATTGGCCGTGTGTGTATCTGTGCCAGTGCGATAGCTAAAGCCCTACATTTAGTGCCTGGAATTAAAAATGAGCCTCCTTGTCATGATGAAACAGTCGGGGCTTTTCTTTATAGGAAAACAAACAGGCACATTCATTAGGAGGCAGAACATCTCGACAGGAGCCTCCTAGTGGAGAGGATGAACACACACACAAACACACACACACTCACACACACACACACACACACGCACACACACACACACACACACACACGCACACACACACAGCTTAAATCATGGTGTAAAGAACACACTTGTGTGTATGTGGTGTATGTGTGTGAGATGGCACACATGGGAGAATGTAATAATGTTTATTGCACATGTGACTTTTCAACAAGAGCCACATTTATAGTGTTTTTTTTTAAACATTTACTTCTGCTTTTGTTAAAACCTACTAAATAACTTCCTCTGGTTAATAAAGCCTCGTACTTTCTCCTCTAAAACTGATTCCAGTCTTTTTCTATCAAGCCTTATGGAAAGTCACATACGTTTCACATGTGATTATATGAGTACTGTGTGATTAAAGCATTATATCCTGAAATTTCACGTGAACTCATGTGCATCACATCACGTGTATAATACAGGATATGAATCAAATGAATCATGTGGTAAATATCACTGAATGTTTTAATGAGGATGATGATGACAATGCACACTCGTCTATCTTCCTTCCTTTCTTTCTCCACTTTTTGACTATTAAAGAACCCTCCCTTCCTTCTTAATGTTCATATTTTTTTCATTCTTTCTTCACTTTTTGACTATTAAAGGATCCTTCTGTCCTTCTTAATATTCTTTCTTTCTTTCTTTCTTTCTTTCTATCTTTCTTTCTTCACTTTTTGACTATTAAAGGATCCTTCCTTATTTCTTAATGTTCGTTCTTTCTTTCTTTCTTTCTTTCTTTCTTTCTTCACTTTTTGACTATTAAAGGATCCTTCCTTCCTTCTTAATGTTCTATCTATCTATCTATCTATCTATCTATCTATCTATCTATCTATCTATCTATCTATCTATCTATCTATCTATCACAAAGTGAATTGAACAAACTCAGAGTCACAGAGTAAGTTTTGAGTTGACAAAACCAAACGAATGTAACCCGGGTTAATTGAAGTTAACAGGTTTCATGACGCTGGTTATCAACTTCCTCAGTCAGCTCAGGTTTTAACCCTGAATCAGTGTTTACTCAGTGTGCGCGTGCACATAAATGCCCAACATTTGCAGCAAACAGCCAATAGCGTTCAGCATGGAAAAAAAACAGGTGAATATACATTTCGGTTGAAGTGCAAGAAATTATTATGCGGAAATATGAGGAATTTAAACCTACACTAACCGCAGAAAGCAGCACCTTTGCGGATGCCAAAGCTCGGGAACATTGCTGACTGTGTAAATGCGTAAGTTTACTTTTACAGGCTCTCGACGAGAATGAACGGACAGAAAACTTATAACTCCAACATATTTCATATGAATGTAAATTCTTTTAATTAAATATGAATAAAATAAATATCAATTTGTGAAAATATATTAGGACAGGAATAATGAATTGGCCCTGACAAAGATTCTTTTCTAATACTTAGATGCAACCCAAACTCCAGCAGATTAAAATGAAATACAAAAACATGGGGTGCAAACCCATCACAGGGCACAATCACACACACACACACACACTATAGACAATTTGGAAATGCCAATCATGTCTTTAGACTGGTGGAGGAAACTGGAGTACCCGAAGGAAACCCCGAAACACGGGGGAACATGCAAACTCCACGCACGCAGGGCGGAAGCAGGAATCAAACCCCTAATCCCGGTGTGAGTTGCCCGTGCTAACCACTAACCACTAAGCCACCATTTCCACACACAGAAGTTACAGCAGTCTACAATAAAATTCTAACCAGTCTGTTATTTCTTCAGGTGGAAACAGATTCTATCAGATCCATTTACACGAGGGATATAGATCTTGACTGCAAGCTCAAAGAGCAGGAGTATGAGATTAAACTACTGCAAAAAAAGAAACTGAAATTACAAATTGGGGAGCTAGAATACCGAAAGATAGCACGTGAAAGAGTTTTATTATGAAATATAATGCTTTAACATCTTTTTTTAAGAAACTTGAAAATGAATAAAACACTAGGACTCCCAAATATGCGTTCTTTGCTTTTTATTAAAATTGAACTGAAATATTGTGCTGTGATTGTATCTCTGACTGCTCTGCTAGCTGAATGGTCCAGTGTAATGGGGTCAGTCTCATCAGGGAGGAGTTGGTGGATTGGTGGCTCCTGCTGTTTTCTGATAGAGGCTATATTGTGCCAGCCTCCAGCCTGTCACCCCTGTGGTGACGCTCTCAGGCCACACAGACAATTGAATCGTGCCTTCAGAATGCCAAAGGTGTTTTCAGTTCTGATCCTGGTTCTGCTGTGGACCACCTTCAACTGTTGCTGGAGCCTTGGCTCAGAGTCAGGATAGGGGGTCATCAACAACCACTGACATGCATAAAGTTCACTTTATGACTATTACAGAATCCTTTCTTCCCCTTCTTTCTTCCTTTCTGTGGTCCTTCCTTCATTTTCTTTCTTTCTTTTTTTCTTTTATTCTTTCTTTCTTTCTTTCTTTCCCATGGTGCTTCCTTCATTTTCTTTCTTTCCTTCCTTCCTTCCTTCCTTCCTTCCTTCCTTCCTTCCTTCCTTCATTCATTCATTCTTTCTTTCTTTCTTCTTCACTTTTTGACTATTACAGAATCCTTTCTTTCCCTTCTTTCCTCCTTCCTGTGGCCCTTCCTTCATTTTCTCTTTCTTTCTTTCTTTCTTTTTAACGTTTTGACTATTATATTGAATTGAATCCTTCCTTCCACTTATTTCTTCTAGCTGTGGTCGTTCCTTCCTTCATTTTCTTTCTTTCTTTCTTTCTTTCTTTCTTTGTTTCTTTCTTTCTTTCTTTCTTCTTCACTTTTTGATGAATACAAAATAATTTCTTCCCATTCTTTCTTCCTTTTTGTGGTCCTTCCTTTATTTTCTTACTTATATATTTTGTAAGGTTGGTGTTCATCTCTCCAGTTGTGTATCATTGAGTTGAGAATCGTCAGTGTTGTTGAAGTTGTTCTGTGGTTTGTGGTGGCTCGACACCGTACTAACTCTCTTTATTCAGAATTTTCCTTTAATTTGTCACTGTATCTATAAATCAAATTCTAGGTCTGTACTCGAGACTGGACTCAGGCACCACACCTCCACCACCTCCACCATTAACAGTGATTTTCTGACTTTGAACAATTTGGTCGTTCTCGCCCAACGCTGATGTTAATCAAGTCAAAAACACCTCATGGTTATTTCCACACAGTGGACCTGATTAGCTTCAGGCTTAAACTCGAGCACTTATCTTGATTCATTCCCAGCTTAGCTCTTATCCATATCAGGAATTGAAGTGTAGAGAACCAAAGAGTTCAGAAAAAAGTTCTCAACTTTTTATTCTCTCAAGCAAAACTTTCCATCTCTATTTTTAGCATAAACTCAGAACTCAGAAACAGCTTAATAAGACAGGAAGCATGGAGGAATTGGGGAGTTTTCTGCTTTAATAATCCCAGGGCTCAGGAGGAGACGCTCTGGACTGATGTGATGGATGAAGATATCAGGTTTAACAGCTCGACTTCATGCGGTGAGACAATTGTTTTAGCAGCGAGTAATACACTCGGGTGGGTCAATTGTGCTTCGGATGATCATATTTCATCTTTAAATTTCATTTCTGCTCTATTTTTATAGATTTCCCTTTACAGATATAGCTATAACAAGGTCGGATATGTGTCATATAAAATAAACGAGGAACCCTTGAACTAAAAATGCCTTGTTGGTTCAACTTGGCATAAGTTCACCTTTCATCCATTTCACTCCTAAAAATTTGCATCCAAAGTAACAATGTGAAACAATGTTACGACGTTAATATATTTATTATATATTTCTGAATATATTTATCACTAGCACAAACCAATCAGTCAATTTAATAATAAAGTTATCAGTTATCAAAAGTTAATAAAGTTATCAGCATTGCACCACTGGACATAAATGAATAAATCCCAAGCTGCCAACGTCTCACAATTTGGCTTCCCAAGCAAGGCTTTGCAAACAAGTACAAAAAGATAATTAATATAAGATAAATAAATTCTACATTATGAAGTCAGTACAAAAAACATTTTCGATTCCCAAACATTAGTTTTCTAGCACAAAATGAAATGTTACAGGAAAATGTTTGTATGTCATTAAAGAAAGCAGCATATTACGTAAGAGACACTTTTCAGACAAAAAAACACAATGAAGGCTGCTGGGTTTTGCTGCGAAAATAAGAAGCGAGTGCGAAAGTCAAAGTCTCCAGAAGAACTGTGGCTGGTTCTGCAAGATGCTCAATAAAACTTACCAGCTCATTTCCTTATAAAACTGCACTAATTGTACCGGAGACTACTATTTTTATTTTTATTTTTTTGTCACACCAAATATTGACTTTGTTTCATTTACTACTGTTTACTGCTCTTTTTACGGTATTATTATTTTTTTTTTTGAATGTAGAAACATTTCATTTCATTATTTTGAAGGCATCTTTGGTCTACAGCATTTCTTTGCAGGTGCCTAAAATGTTTGCACAGTACTGTGTATAAATATTTTTTTCAACCATGAGTTAAATGAACATCTGCATGCGATTAATTGAAAGGTCAGTGGGCGATTTACTGACATTCCAGCACTAATCACACATCATGAGAATTAGTAAACACAGCAAAACAAGTTATTTCACTATAACTATAACACCTCACACCTCCAGCTGTAACGCACATTCCATATATATTTATCGACGTGCAAGGTTTAAAATAAATTAGTTGTCACCACAGTAACGTACAGGACTGCCAGACGATTTCTCTCTTGAATCATAAAATCCCACACATTACTCACGACGTTCCACTGTCAGAAGTCAACCATTTGGCATTTAAAATAATTTTCACATTTTGCTTTTGCCAAGCTGTATCTATATTTTTTTTTATTTCACACTATCAAGCACTAACATGTTAAAAAGCCAGTTGATGTATTTATATAAAAACACAGCGCAAATCGAACAAAATAAACATCAGAGATGCCATGTTTCTAAACACATGAAATTATTATTTTGAAGTTTGCTAGGAATGATTTTTCCATTTCTTATTTTTTATTTTTATTTTAGGCAGTGATATCTTGGCAAGAAAAACACCCTTGGTAAATATGAGCAAAGGAGGCTGTGAAAAATTGTCTTTATTGTTTAACCTTTTGATCTTTAGTTCAAAAAATTCACAAAAATACTCTGTTCTCATGGATATCAAACAATTGGAAACACAACACAGGTTTATCAAAAATATATATATTTGTTAAATATAGGGCAACAATTATTGGCCCCGTTTTAGTCAATACTTTGTGCTACCTCCCTTTGCCAAGATAACAGCTCTGAGTCTTCTCCTATAATGCCTGATGAGGTTGGAGAATACATGGCAAGGGATCTGAGAACATTCCTCCATACAGAATCTCTCCAGATCCTTCAAATTTCGAGATCCACGCTGGTGGACTCTCCTCTTCAGTTCACCCAACAGGTTTTCCATGGGTTTCAAGTCAGGGGACTGGGATGGCCATGGCAGGACCTTGATTTTGTGGTCAGTAAACCATTTTTGTCTTGATTTTGATGTATGTTTTGGATCATTGGCCTGCTGGAAGATCCAACCACGGCCCATTTTAAGCTTTCTGGCAGAGGCAGTCAGGTTTTCATTCAGTCCATGATGCTGTGTATCCTAACAAAATGTCCAGGTCCTCTGGCAGAAAAACAGCCCCAAAACATTAAAGAGCCACCACCATATTTAACCATGGGCATGAGGTACTTTTCCATATGGCTACCTCTCTGTGTGCACCAAAACCACACTGGTGTTTATTGCCAAAAAGCTCTATTTTGGTTTCATCTGACCATAGAACCCGATCCCATTTGAAGTTCCAGTAGTGTCTGGCAAACTGAAGATGCTTAAGTTTGTCTTTGGATGAGAGTAGAGGCTTTTTTCTTGAAACCCTTCCAAACAACTTGTGGTGATGTAGGTGACTTCGGATTGTAGTTTTGGAGACTTTCTGACCCCAAGACACAACTAACTTCTGCAATTCTCCAGCTGTGATCTTTGGAGATTTTTTGGCCATTCAAACCATCCTGTTCACAGTGCGTTGAGACAATATAGACACACGTCCAATTCCAGGTCGATTCATAACATTTCCAGTTGACTGGAACTTCTTAATTATTGCCCTGATGGTGGAAATGGGCATTTTCAATGCTTGTGCTATTTTCTTATAGCCACTTCCCATTTTGTGAAGCTCAACAACCTTTGCCGCACATCACAGCTATATTCCTTGGTCTTACCCATTGTTATGAATGACTAAGGGAATTTGGCCTATGTGTTACCTCATATTTATACCCCTGTGAAACAGGAAGTCATGTTTGAGCAATTTCCTGTTCCTAGTCACCAAGGTTTACTAAAAATGTCAAATACCAATAGAAATATACTTCAAATATATTTTTCTCATATGAATTCATAAGGGTGCCAATAATTGCTGCACACATATATTTAACAAAGATATTTTTTGGATAAACCTGTGTTGTGTTTGAAATTGCTTGATATAAATGAGAGCAGAGTATTTTTGTGAATTATTTTAACAAAAGATCAAAAGGTTATAAAGAAGACAATTTTTCACAGCCTTCTTTGCTCATATTTACCAAGGGTGCCAATATTAGTGGAGGGCACTGTAGTTCCTGTTCTCTTTCACATTATAGCAGCTATAAACAATCATTCCCCCACAAGCCTCTTTTTTTCTCTCTTTTGAAGTTAATAAGACAAAAAAAAATGCAGCTTGTCATCATGTTACTGAGAAACGACAAAGCGTAAACTTCTCTGTCCTGAAGAAAAGTTACAGCTTTATCTCTGACACTGGAGGCTCCTTCCATAAATGTTAAACATCTCCTTACAAAAAAACTTTACCACATCAACCATCGCACACATTTTTTAATCTCAAGTCAGTGTGAATGAGCTGTTACTATAGCAACGATAACGTATTAGAACAAGCGATTGATATAAACCAGTGATTTGCAGCTGCACTACTGTCAGAGCTGCTGTTATAGAGAATTAATCAACACCTTCTGACTGAAGAATTCTAGAACCACTTTATGGTATAAAAGTGCTAATAAATATTTTCTTACTCATTTTTGTGTTCCCTCATAAATAATGTGATTGTGTATAATTTTTTAAATTCATATTGTTTGAAAGCGACAGCACTGGAAATGAAGTTATTATTTGCCATTATTGCAGTTTACCTTTCACATCAAGAGCAGATAGAGAGCAAACATCAGCCTGAAACACTGTTATTAATTTTATGTGTCTAATTATTGTCTATTTTATTAAAATATGATTATTCAGTGTTCAGATGTGTTTTCAACAATTGCAACAATGTACTGTCTCCACTTGTGTCTTTTCTCAAAAGTGAGCCAATAAATCATCTGAAAGTGTCCTCCAGCTGAGACTGATGAGTCCTAAAGAGCTGCCAAAGTGCTTTAACGAGCAACATGGCGTATTATAATCTCTCCACAAAGGATTATGTGTCAAGAATGAACAGAATGAAGGTTATTTCATATTATTTAGTATAAAGTACATCCTCATGAGGTCATCAGTGTGGGATATGATGAGAGATGGGTCATTTTAATGAACAGACGTCGTCTCACCCAGTCAATAGTCCATGTGACTGTAGTGTACTAGCAGATTTTCATTGAACTGATGATTGTAGGGGAAGAAATCACACAGAATGGAATGAAGAAGTGGATGAAGAAGTGAGACCAGGCCTGATTTCTTTCAGATTTGATCTCCATTTGGTCCGATTTTTTTTTTTACCAAAAGTCATCAGCAGTCAAAGTAAAATACTGTCATGAGTGTAATGAACGAAAAACAAGGTGGATTATTTACTCAATCATTCTATTTATTTATTTATTTGCCATAAAAATGCCTCTGGAAAAGAAGAGAAACTAAAAGTAGACAGACTTATCCAATGGGTCACTTGAATTATAAAACTGGTCATAAGAGAAATCTCATCATCTCCCTTTTATTCATTTATTTTACAAATGAATATTACAAATATCACACTGACTATGAAGATGGATTTTGTTACTAATTTGATTACTAGGATTAGCAGTTAA
Source organism: Cranoglanis bouderius (assembly GCA_023630585.1). Lineage (NCBI taxonomy): Eukaryota > Metazoa > Chordata > Actinopteri > Siluriformes > Cranoglanididae > Cranoglanis > Cranoglanis bouderius. The sequence continues at coordinate 16,920,075 of CM042550.1, forward strand.
TTTGAAGGTGAAATTATAGTCAGGTGTTTTCAATCAATGGGACGACAATCAGGTGTGAGTGAGCGTCCTGTTTTATTTAAAGAAAAGGGATCTATCAGAGTCTGATCTTCACAACACATTTGTGGAAGTGTATCATGGCACGAACAAAGGAGATTTCTGAGGAATTCAGAGAAAGAGTTGTTGATGCTCATCAGGCTGGAAAAGGTTACAAAACCATCTCTAAAGAGTTTGGACTCCACCAATCCACAGTCAGACAGATTGCGTACAAATGGAGGAAATTCAAGTCCATTGTTACTCTTTCCAGGAGTGGAGACCAACAAAGATCACTCCAACAGCAAGACGTGTAATAGTCTGCAAGGTCACAAAGGAACCCAGAGTAACTTCTAAAGGCCTCTCTCACATTGGCTAATGTTAATGTTCATGAGTCCACCATCAGGAAAACACTGAACAACAATGGTGTGCATAGCAGGGTTGCAGGGAGAAAGCCACCGCTCTCCAAAAAGAACAAAACAGACCTTTTCGTTTAAATGAGACAGGTATTGTTTGGAGAAAGGAAAACACTGCATTCCAGCATAAGAACCTTATCCCATCTGTGAAACATGTTGGTGGTAGTATCATGGTTTGTGCCTGTTTTGCTGCATCTGGGCCAGGACGACTTGATATAATTGATGAAACAATGAATTCTGAATTATACCAGCAAATTCTAAAGGAAAATGTCAGGACATCTGTTCATGAACTGAATCTCAAGAGAAAGTGGGTCATGCAGCAAGACAACGACCCTTCTACATTCTACATTCAAGTCATTCTACCAAAGAATGGTTAAAGAAGAATAAAGTTAATATTTTGGAATGGCCAAGTCAAAGTCCTGACCTTAATCCAATAGAAATGTTGTGGAAGGACCTGAAGCGAGCAGTTCATGTGAGGAAACCCACCAAAATCCCAGAGTTGAAGCTGTTCTGTTCTGAGGAACGGGCTAAAATTCCTCCAAGCCGATGTTTGCAGTAGATACTGAAAGCAAAGGGTCACATACTTTTGCCCTCACAGATATGTAATATTGGATCATTTTCCTCAATAAATAAATGACCAAGTATAATATTTTTGTCTCGTTTGTTTAATAGGGTTCTCTTTATCTACTTTTAGGATTTGTGTGAAAAGCTGATGATGATTTAGGTCATATTTAACTTTCAAGCACCACTGTACCTCTGCTAGTTAAAAAAAAAATAAAAAGAACAAAAAAAAAAAAACAGAGTGACTCTGACTCAATGGAAGTAAAGAAAACAAATACTAAGATATACAGAAATGCTTATTGAATCTGAATTTACAAGCGGATTAATGATGTATTATCTTATTTTATCTTATCTTATTAACGAGGAGAAACCAAAATGCATAAATAAACATCATCCAATCAAACTTACTAATTACAGAACCATAAGTTTAGTGTTTTTGATTTACAGCTTGGCATCGATGAGACCTAGTGACATCATCCATTACTCAAACTAATAACAGGACCAGCATTCTCTACGTGAGACGTCCAGCTAATGCATCGCCCATGTCTCTACTCAAACCTCTCTAATCACAGCATGTCCTCATACATTTCCACTTCTACCAGATGCTCTCATCAATGGTGTCTCACATAAGTGCTTTTGTTCTCTACTAGGACAACATGTCCATATGGTCATGCAGACTTGTAGAGCTTTTCCACCACGCAGCAGCACCATATCTCCATAACAAATTAAAACTGTGTGCTGGTTTCTCATCAAATAAAGCCCGCTTCTGAGAAGTGCCCAAGACAAACTTTGAAAACTCTCAGGAGCTCTTAAAGGAAAAATCCACCCTGAACGGCACAGATAGTAATCTTTAGATCCTTGAACGGCACACAAGGCGTAGTTTATTTTTATACTTTTTGGGGTTTTTTTGGTTTATTTTTTGACATCTTGGTTAGGTTAAAGGATGAGTGTAATACAGCCCTCACTTCATGTCTACCTAAAGAGAGTGATGCAGCAGTGCTTTAGTTCTTTAGTTTGTCCAGCTCCATCACCTCCTCATCACTACTCTCTGCTCAAACAGATCAGCATCCAAAGCTTCAACTTTTATTCTTATGTCACCATTAATGCCATTGTGCTCGTCATCTCAGATCACAAACAAGCCGAACTGAGTCTCTGTCGTAAATCAATGTTGTATAGCTGCATTGCATTCTGGGAGTTTGAGTCGAGCATTTGCACGAACGTCTCTGCTACTGTGCTGGATTTCTCATTAACATGATGCTGCTGGAAAATGGTGAGTGAGAAATCTTTTGTTTTTAGGAGCGAAACCTGACCGTTATCGCTTAGGCTTGATATGTTTGAATTTTTCCTTTGATTAAACATCAGTATAACTGCACAAACAATGACAACGTTCTTCTGTGACATCAGCACAGCACACAATCGCCAACGTCTCCATGGAACAAAGAAAATGCAAGTGCAGTCACCACTGTCTATACACTAGTAACATTCAGGTAGCTGATTCTGTCGCCAATCAGTGGTCTGTGCAATTTCTAGCTCCACCCATAAGCCCTTGCTCGGCTTGTAAGGTATCTTGGGTACTTCTTATCTCCTCTTGACAGTGGCAATAAAAAAAATAAATAAATAAATATATATATATATATATATATATATATATATATATATATATATATATATATATATATATATACGACATCAAAAACAGGAATCAGTGCTGATGCATACATAGTGATGCAATGACTATCTCTATCTGCTCCAAATATCCAGATATGAATTTTGATTTGGCTTGGAAGTGGGTGTGGCCTAAACAGGATTATTTTTTGTTTTATTTAAATGCAAACAGTAACAACACATTAATTAAGTGCACGCCCTGTTCGAATACTTCAGGATGTTTTCATATTCGGTTGCATCCCTAATAGAGAGATAGGTGAAGGCAAGAATCTGTGAAGACATGAAAAGTTGTGCTGTTATAGACATGGATCTTAAATGTTGTTGCCAGTGCACGAGATTGAAAATGCACACGTCTACACTTGTGAGCGAGACGAATCACAAGTTCGAGGCCGAATCAATCTCTCCCCCCAGTAACAGACTAAAGGAAAGGGACAGCTAACAAAAGGATTATTTTTTTGCCACTGATTCAGTCGGAGAATAAAAGGAGGTGAGAGACTGCACATATGTTGCACGCAGTCAAGCGAGCGGCCTTGAGAGATAAAATCTCATCACGCGGTGTGTGAGCGTGGGTGAGACATCCCTGACCTCTGACCTCTCCAGCTCCTGAATCTGCTCGCCTCAGCTTAAAAATAAAATGTATTAGTGCTCCGATCATCTGCAAGGACTCGCTGTAATCAGATGCTCGCACACACACACAGACACAGACACAGACACACACACACACACACACACACACACACACAAAGACACACAGATCAAAAACTCTGTCTGTCTTTAGGCAGTTCTTCAGTGCAAAAGTACAATTTTAATCTTATAATAAATCTTAAATGTTGTGCAACTATATTTAAAAGAATAAAACACTCCATGTCATGCTGTCACAGGAAAGTAATCAACAAAAGGGTGCTGTGGTGAAGCGAAGTTACTGTTACCACCTCGAAGCTGATTCTTTTCCTATAACATCATGTCCATGTTATACATTTTATTCATTTATAGTTACATTTAATGTTGTGGAACATCTACAAAACAATTACCTAATATTGTATTTGCCTCGTGATTGTTCGTGGATTTATCCTCATTTTGGACGGTGACATTGTTGGATTCTCCTGAATAAACCCCACACTGAGTTTGGCCTCAATCTATCCAAATTCTCTGCAGATACCAAACCCATAGTTGTACTGTACATTCCCTTTGACTAAACTCTTTGTATTATGTTGTGAAGTTCGAGTGTTAGAGAGTTTAGTCATCCTAAAGTCAGCGCTGCAGGGATTTTACTCTCCAAATTTAATTGCACGTATGGAAAGTAATATCAGAAGCCTCAGAAGCACCGCTGGTTCATTAGCGTCCATGGGAAGAAGACATATAGGACTTTATCATTAAGAACTACAGACCATTTTTCATACTTTTCATCCACTCTCATTAAAGCCCAGTGAAAAGCTGTATTTTACTGAGAAGTCAGAATATCCAGAAACTGGATTTAGTCTATAATTTACTGAAAAAAAAAAGGTTAAGATTTTATGGTTAAGTTATTTATGGTTATTTTGTTAAGCAGTATGGTGCTGCTTTATACTGCTTCATAGCCATTTATTTGTATACAGATGTGGCTAATTAAAGAAAAAACAAAGTGTGTTAGTAACAGCTCATTCACAGGGATGCGTACGGCAGATGTTTTGGATTAAAAATAATAATAATATTAATAATAATCGTGTAATCGTTGACATGGTGAAGTTTTCTGTAACATTTACGGAAGGAGTCTCCAGTGTCAGCACTATTTAACAGTCAGAGGCAAAGTTGTAACTTTTTCCGACATCTTCTGGACAGAGGAGTTTATGCTTTGCAGTTTTTGCGGTTTTCTTTTGCGGTTTTCTCGGTAACATAAAAAAACTATTTTGTCTATTGAAAGAACTACTGTTTACACAGTGGTGCCTGAAAGTTTGTGAACCCTTATTTCACAAAGATGACCTAAAACATCATCGGAAGTCCTAAAAGTAGATAAAGAGAACCCTATTATACAAATGAGACAAAAATATTATACTTTTATTATACTATTATACTTTTTATTATACTTTTTTCTTTATTGAAGAAAATGATCCAATATTACATATGTGTGAGTGGCATATTTATGCAGAAATATAGAAAATTCCACTGTAGCTGCTATAATGTAAGTGATAGAGGAAATAACTCGTTTTGTGGCTGGTCTACAACCTTTAATGTATCTATAAAAGGATTAAAAAAAAAACCAATAAAAAACATGACATTTTCTGTAATAAAAAAATAGTTAGCAAAGAGTTGGCAAATTTGTTGTGGTATAAGAGTAATAAAACACATAAGATGTGTTGTTTTGGGAAAATAATCAACATCTGGGTGGTAACAGTACTGTAACTTCATCACACCACTCCACTGTTGATTATTTCTCTATTAACAGCACAACAGTTTTGCTTGTCTTTTAGTCCTTATATAAAAACTACTGTATCGTACATGAACTTCACTATTTACATTTGTCTTAGAAATGTTCATGTCTTTAAGATGGTGAAAAATACTGTATATACTGCGTATTCTGTCAAGTCTGTCTTGTAAAAGTTTTGACTACCTGAAAATATATATATATATATATATATATATATATATATATAAAAAAATAATTAAAAAAAAACAAATTATCTTGTAATATGCGATGCTTTAATTAATTCTGTCTGAAATAATAATGAGTTCTGAAGTGCTGAAATCATATGAATATGTTAATATGACTTGGAGTAAAATGTGCTTTGACATTTATTTTCCTAATGGACTTTAAAATGCTTCATGAAAATGATTTATATATTGGGATTGGATATTAAAACTCCCTTACATAAAAAAAACAAAAAGTTATACGCTATAATTAATACACCAATATGGACCTCATTTTATATATTTTACTCCAAGTATACAGGTGCATCTCAATAAATTAGAATGTCGTGGAAAAGTTCATTTATTTCAGTAATTCAACTCAAATTGTGAAACTCGTGTATTAAATAAATTCAATGCACACAGACTGAAGTAGTTTAAGTCTTTGGTTCTTTTAATTGTGATGATTTTGGCTCACATTTAACAAAAACCCACCAATTCACTATCTCAACAAATTAGAATATGGTGACATGCCAATCAGCTAATCAACTCAAAACACTTTCAAAGGTTTCCTGAGCCTTCAAAATGGTCTCTCAGTTTGGTTCACTAGGTAAGCCACAAACATTCATTGCCAAAGAAGCTGGCTGTTCACAGAGTGCTGTATCCAAGCATGTTAACAGAAAGTTGAGTGGAAGGAAAAAGTGTGGAAGAAAAAGATGCACAACCAACCGAGAGAACCGCAGCCTTATGAGGATTGTCAAGCAAAATCGATTCAAGAATTTGAGTGAACTTCACAAGGAATGGACTGAGGCTGGGGTCAAGGCATCAAGAGCCACCACACACAGACGTGCCAAGGAATTTGGCTACAGTTGTCGTATTCCTCTTGTGAAGCCACTCCTGAACCACAGACAACGTCAGAGGCGTCTTACCTGGGCTAAGGAGAAGAAGAACTGGACTGTTGCCCAGTGGTCCAATATCCTCTTTTCAGATGAGAGCAAATTTTGTATTTCATTTGGAAACCAAGGTCCTAGAGTCTGGAGGAAGGGTGGAGAAGCTCATAGCCCAAGTTGCTTGAAGTCCAGTGTTCAGTTTCCACAGTCTGTGATGATTTGGGGTGCAATGTCATCTGCTGGTGTTGGTCCATTGTGTTTTTTGAAAACCAAAGTCACTGCATCCATTTACCAAGAAATTTTGGAGCACTTCATGCTTCCTTCTGCTGACCAGCTTTTTGAAGATGCTGATTTCATTTTCCAGCAGGATTTGGCACCTGCCCACACTGCCAAAAGCACCAAAAGTTGGTTAAATGACCATGGTGTTGGTGTGCTTGACTGGCCAGCAAACTCACCACACCTGAACCACATAGAGAATCTATGGGGTATTGTCAAGAGGAAAATGAGAAACAAGAGACCAAAAAATGCAGATGAGCTGAAGGCCACTGTCAAAGAAACCTGGGCTTCCATACCACTGTGCCACAAACTGATCACCTCCATGCCACGCCGAATTGAGGCAGCAATTAAAGCAAAAGGAGCCCCTACCAAGTATTGAGTACATGTACAGTAAATGAACATACTTTCCAGAAGGCCAACAATTCACTAAAAATGTTTTTTTTATTGGTCTTATGAAGTATTCTAATTTGTTGACATAGTGAATTGGTGGGTTTTTGTTAAACATGAGCCAAAATCATCACAATTAAAAGAACCAAAGACTTAAACTACTTCAGTCTGTGTGCATTGAATTTATTTAATACACGAGTTTCACAATTTGAGTTGAATTACTGAAATAAATGAACTTTTCCACGACATTCTAATTTATTGAGATGCACCTGTACATTATTAGAAGTACACAGTACCTATTATACTTGTAGTAAACTTTCATAAGATGTTTTATTAGTCCTCAGTGTTGTAGGAGGAATTGCAATGCGGTGCAACACAAAACATTAGCGCACAATCTCTTCCCTCAGGCAAAAACATGAACTTTTTTTTTTTTTTTTTTAAATTACTGTTCCTTTCATTTTAAGTCTTTGTTTTCTGCTGCACTAATAAGGAAGAAGGCCACTGCACTCTGCAGGACTTCTTCTTTAACAAGACATCGGTGGTTTGGTGTTATTGTTACTGTTGGCCAACGTTTATTTATTTATTTGTTTGTTTATTTATTTATTTGCCAGATTGTCCCCAGGCTGGTTGGATGCATTAGTCAGAGAACACAGGAAGCTACTATACAAAACATGCACATTTACAGCTGTTGCAGTGAGCCTGGTCGTGGTATTATAATGCCGGCAAGTCACTTTAGATGAACACGAGTGAATAAGTCCTTGGAGGACAATGAAAGGAGAGTGGGAGTATCAGATACACACAGCACAATGAACACAGCTGTTAGCTTTTACTGTCCACGAGAAAGGACTTGGTCATTTCGAACTCAGAAAGCCTACAATCGTACATAATTTGAAGAAAGGTGATCTCAAGGTTACAACGAGCTGCTCATTATTATTCAGACTTACTGTAGCACTTGGAGCAACATGACCTCCAGAAATCATTTAGCATGCCATTCAGGTTAAGGGTTCACAAAGAAGAACTGAGTAGCAGAAATTGGAGTCTAATGCAGGGTTTCTCAAGCCATTATCATTTTCCTTTTTTTTTTTTTTTTTTTGTTTGATTCCTCTATTTTCTCTCTAATTTGGTCTTGGCCTATTCCTAATCACCAGTCAGTTCTTTCCTGTTATACGTGGGTGAAGGTTTACCCTCGGAGGAAAGCGATATCGGACCTCTTCCACATACCTGAGCTCACAGGCGCCCATGATTTGGCCAGTGTTGCTGTGATTGACAAGGGAGAGAGAGGATGCTCCTCCCACCTTGAGAGCATGGTCAATTTTTGCTCCCTTGGATCCCGGCCATGGACGGCTGTAGCATGGCTGTGTGCCATCCATGTGATGCCATTTTAAGGATTCGAAATTCTGTGCTTACTTGCACTGGTTTAGAAAATATAACACTCAAATATCTGGAAATGTTATAAACATGCATTAACGCTGCATACATTCATGTAAAGTTTGTTAATCCGATACGATTTTCACGTCTATGCTCTGTGGCAGAACTTTTACGGAGTTCTGTAACGTTAATAGACACGCCCTGAAATAGCATGAATTTTGTATTTTTTAGTCTTTCTATTTGGAAATTTTGACTGTGTCATACAAAAATACACTTTTTGAAATTTTAACATGACAGCACAGAAATTTAAATCGTAATATCATCTTAATCTTTAATCTAAAGCATCTTTACATGCAACACAGGTTTAGATTCTTCTGAGCACCTTGAGAAATGGACCGTTTTAAAACACTTTGTTGGCTGGAAAGCTTAAACACTTCATGAAGTGTGGTCAACAGTTAGCAAAGAGTCAGTGACCGTCAAACAGACGAGCAATAAATACATAAATAAATAATAATAATAAAAAAACCTTGGGTGATGGATCAAAGAACACAAATAGTAGTAACAGGAACGATCACGTACTTGGAATCACATAGGCAAGACTGCTTGAGCTAGACTTTGTGAAAAATGTGTGAAGGTCTGGGTTATTTCAGGAGGTTTGTGAATGAGATACAGGTATGTTTGTGTGTGTGTGTGATTAGTAATCAGGGGGTCATGTGAGTGGTCAAGTGATGTGTCTTGTAGGGCATGGGCTGACTGAGAATTCTGGGATAAGTGCCAATTAAGCAATATTGCAGGGGCACGAGCTTTTATACAGTTCTATAAACAAGAATTTAATAGCAAGTAAGTGACATTTCTGACAGAATATGGAAAATGTTCAGTTTAATTTTGCTCGGCTAGCAGATAGGTCCTGAAGAAGCCAGAAACTCACTGATAGCCCATTTGCTAGCTGGCTAGCCAGCTTACAATGATTTGAAAGCTGGGGGGCATTCCAGAAAGCAAGGTTAATTTACCATCACATAAACCCTGAACTCTAGGTTGATTAACCCAAACGCTGCTTACTCTGGATTTCCCGGTTCCAGAACACCTGTGAGGTGGATCGCCGATTTCGGGAGTGGAATTTCACTATGGAAACCCAGGGTGAGAAAAAGTGCATACTTTAGCAAAGCAGAATTAGAGGTTTTAATGCAGGCTTATGAGGAATACTGTAAAAGCCAATTATAGCAACAAAAAAAGTAACACTGCTGAATCGGCAAAGGACAGAGAGTTGACTTGGCAAAAAATAACGGATCGAGTAAACGTGTGAGTTTATAAGTTCATAAATATATGAAAAGTTTCCTTTCATTATGATGCAAAATTGAACATCGATCCTATTAGACCCGTGCCGTAACACCAGAGTCAGCTACCTCCCATGATATAAGTGGCCTGGTAAAATGTAGGTGAAGCATATTAGTACTTATGACCTTTTTTTTTTTTTTTTTAAGTTTCCAGTGCTTTAAGTGACTTACTCAAGACAAACACGCAAGATGATCATAAACACTGCCACCATTTGAAAAAGGCATTTTGAAATAACTCATAAATGTCAATATTTCACTTGTGTATTATGCATGCTTATTTTAATTTACTCCATATGGTGTGTACTGTAATCTTAATTGTAGTATCCCTACTAGATGTCCTTTATGTCTTTGTATATTAGTTGTATTTGTTGAGAATGTACATTGAGGGCGCAAAGGGGGCGTTCACGAGAACCCTCACAAGCGCTAAAATCACAAATGGGACACACCACGGACTCGTAGACTTCGCAAGCACGTGCAACTGAAGGCCACGAGACCGCAAGTCCACATGAAGTGCGCCATGTGGGACAGGGCAGAAAATGACATGGTAGAAAATGAAGATGCCGGGAGGCCAGCAGAGGTATAACACATATAATACATTCCCTTTTTTTACAGATAAGATGTGTGATATTAAAACTTTGTCATTGTCCCCTTAAAGATTATAGTTGGGGATTCCTGTACAGATGAGGGTCCATCTCCCTCCACACAGAACCCTGGCAGTGTAAGAAATTGTTTACAGTTGTCCTGATTAAAAATAATTGGTCTGTGTATGTATTACAGACATTTATGGTATCAATTGTATTGGATTATTGTTCTGTCTTCCTAGCTGCCTGCAAAGGAGCTGTATAAGGTCCATCTTCAAAGGCAAATTAGAAAAAGTGACACGGAGCTGGACCTTCTACAACTTCAAATGGAGGAAAAAGAGGCTGAACATTAAAAAAAAGACCAGGCTTCAAATTGAATTGCAGGAGCACCGGGTAAAGGTGGGCAAAGTGATGATTATTATTGTCAGTTACTGTTGAATGTTAAAGCAATAAATTCAAATGTCTTTTTCAATTACAGGAAATAAAGAAACAATGAACCACACTTGACTGTTCACTTTGTGCATTAGTCATTTAATTAGAAGTGATTTTGGCAGATCACATCTCAACAACAACACCGTTTGAGTGCAAGGTATACTGTGCGAACGGCCCTACACACAGCTGCCTTTCCCGCATGCTCTGCATCGCCCACATTATACAGAAAACTCCCTGTGGCAAAAAAAAAAAAAAAAAAAAAAAAGAAGGGCAATGCATAAAATGTGCTCGGTCCATAAAAAGAGCTGATCCATGATGTGTCACTGGCGATGTGAGGTTTCAAAAGGTTTGTTAAACAAATTAACGATTCACGTGAAAAACGGTAACGCTCCCGCAAATATTCACCCGTATATGAAAACACGCCTATAAGTGGTCGTATCACCCTCTGACTCTGAAAAAGATTTCTTATAATCTGTACTTCCTCATCCACAGGACATTCATCAAAAGGGCTCGCCGTGCTCCGACAGCTCTCTGAGACAAACTATGTTCAGAGAGTAAGTTGAGTAAATTGATATGGCTACTTAGATAACCTCCTTTTTTGGAACCAAAAGTTGAGGTTATCCGTTTACTCTGAGTAAACGTACCCAGGTAAGTCGCATAACCTGCTTTCTGGAATACCCCCCTGGTCAGAGTTGCAGAGATAATCCCAGGGGGAATTTAGCATAGCTAATCCACCTACATGCATGTCTCTGGACAGTGCGAAGAAAGCCTGAGAATCCAGCTAGCTAGTTACGTTTTACATATATTGTTTTTGTTAAAGTAGCCAGCTGCTTAAGTTTGTTTTGTTTGTTTGTTGTTGTTGCTGCTTATGTTCCCTAGCATTCATTCCAACAGCGTTATTAAACATTAGCTAACCAGCAAGCCAAGTTCTAGATTTGTCTGAGATAGCAGACTACTTTCCTTATGACTGATTGCTTAGCGATCTAGCTAGTCATGCAGAGTCAGGTGTGATGAACTTGTGATCAGCACTTTCATGAATATCTGAGTATGTTTAAATGTAGCTACTTTCTGATTTTCACTCAAGTTGATTTTTAGCTCCATACTTTTAATCGGGTATGTTTTTGACAGTGTACCTGTGCTTTTCCCATCTTTTATCGAGGACAATCGAAAAAGCATAGTTGATGTTTGTAACATGAGTGAAAACTCAGGCGTGTAGGTTTAACACAGGATAATCCATGACTGAAAAAAATAATCGCAACAAGGAACAGAAACAAAGAGCAATAGAAAAGCTAATCAAGGGCAAAACACAGAACAGGTGAACACAATCAGGTAACACACCAAAGACAGGACTAAAATCAAAGCAAATGCACATGGAGTGAGTTCAAAATAAAACTACACAAGAGCAGCACTCAGAAATGCACCACAGTTTGCGTGGGGGAATTCATGACACCATCTGAACCTTTAAGGGTTCCTCCAGTGAGAAGAACAGAAGAACCAGATGCAATCGTGTAGCCTTTCATCCTATCACGTTTACCAGAAGTTATATTGATTCCTGCCGCTGATTTGGTGCTACTGAAAACCCCTTGGCTGTGATTTCAAAAGGCCATGTCATTAAAAAAAAATAATTAAAACACTATATTAATACAATACTAAAATATGTTAAATGTTCATCAATAAAAGCCAGATTCAGACACTGGGACTGAAGAGAAAAGTGTTAATTGAGTTCATGAGGTTGAGATTTTATTTCAGCTCATGCTCTCTCCTCCATGACTCGATTAGTATCAAGTGACACGTTGTGAATAGAGACGCTGTGATATTTGGTTGCTCGATACGTACAAGACAACAGCAGCGGAATGAAATTAATCTGCTTTCTCACTGAGCTGTGGAGGGGGCTGGAAATAATCTCCTTCTCCTGTTACAGAGTAAGGAATAAAACACTCTCTGTCATGCTGTTATGGAAAAAATAATTAAAACCTTCTGACCAATCAGAATACAGAATGCAACAGCGCTGTCGTATAAACATTTATAGCCGAGTTGATCCGTAATGGGGTAATGGGTTGTGTCTTTAACACCAGCTTTAGGTTTTTATAGATATATAAGATATAAGAGATACAAATCGGCTACTCTAGACATTTTATACTTGCTGTTGAAAGCTCGTCATACAGGTGAGCTTCTTGACACTTTATTTTCTGGCTCAGTGAAATCGTGTGATATAACCCTTACTTCCATCTCAGTGTGTCTTTGAATGTGCAGGTGGGAAGCTGCTAAGCAACTAAAAATTAACCCACCAAGGACACCTCCTGATACTGCAGCTCGGGGATTATTAGACTCCGAAATCCAGGATGGTCAGGCTGCTGTACATCACATCATACATGTGAGTATTTATTGAGTGGTTGATTTATTTATGGACCCGTACATGCACATCACAGCATTACAACATTAGTAATTAGCACTGATCTTTTTTTTTTTTTTTTAATTAATGATGTAATATTTAACAACTAATCAATGCAGCCATGCAATAATATTAGTACAGCAATTTTGCAAAAGTAAAGAGTATTAATTTGATTTTTGTTTTAAATGTATTTAATCATCATGTTCATGTAACTGCTCAGGTATTAAACTGGTGTACGAAAGTACGAAAGCTGTACACCACTCAGGAACACAGCAGATCCAAGGTAAGGTCATACATGAGCTGCATTTTTAAAAGCACCTTCTGATTGAATAAATGCAAATCTAAAGAAAATGCTTTTAAAAACCTGGTCTGCATTTTTTTTTTTTTTTTTTTGCCCATTTGTGTTTAATAAAAAGGGAAATAAAGTACTTCATATCTCGTTTCATCTCTTTCTCTTTTTCACTAATCTCAGTAACACACAACACAGTGTACATACACAAGTATTCACCCACCCCCTCAAATTTTTTCCATATTTTCTTGTGTTAACTCCTGTAACTGAAATGGACAGTCCACAAAGCTTTGTGGGAAAGTTGCGATCCATATGAAATCGTATTTGGAGTTGGTGGAGTCTCAGAAAACATGTGGAAAAGGTTCTCTGGCTGGATGAGACCAAAAGGCTTGGGACAAAGCGTTACATTTCACAGAGACCCAACACCCTGAGAACACCATCCCTACTGGGAAGCATGGTGGTGGTAGTATCATATTGAGAGTTCCCCTCCCTTGGGCTCTTGGTTGCTTTTCTGACTAATCTCTTCTTTACCACCTGGTCACTGGATTTTGGAGGATGGACTTCTGGAACTTGGGCTTCTACGAATAGGTATTTATAGTGAGATCACATGATACTTTAATTGAACTCAGGTGAAAGTCCATTCAGCTATTTATGTGACTTCTGATGGCAACTGGTTGCCGTAGAACTACTTTAGCAGTTGCACAGCAACTTTTAAATTTTTCATTGGCAAATATTATTTTCAGTAGATTCATGATACATAATCAAAATTAAGTCAATTTAAGTTCGAAGTTGAAAATTCAGACACAACGTTAAACGAAAGACAGACAATAGACAGTGAATATAGGATATGTGCAATGAACAGTAAATGTGGGTCAAAGGGAAGAGGTAGATTTTTAAAGTGCAAACTATATTTAAGCAATAAATATGAAGTCTTTAAGTGATTTATACAGCATACTGTATGTGATTTGTAGTGTGCATGTACAGTACAGCATATACATATATAATATATAGAAATTTTCGAAAACTTCCGCATGCCGTCGCACACGAACTTTACATCAGAGAGTGGAATTCAGACGGAACTCTTTATGAGCTGTTTACGTCGATACAGGTAAAACGCAACGTAAATATCTTTCCAGCTGTGTGAAAGATCAGCCATGAATTGTGATTCTGTCAGATAATGGTTTTCAAATTGAGTTTTGAACTGCATGTAAGCCTTTTTATCTTTTATCAAAACTCCTTGATGTTTATGTTTGTCCTTTTTCGCAAACAAAGCTATTTGAGGTTTTTCAATACTTTGTCTATTACGTACCTTTCAGTCCAGCGTGCTGTTGGAGCTATTCACTGCGTACTGTATTTGTCCTGCTGTGAATAATGTTCAGAGTGCTGTATGAATATGAGCGAATAAAAAGAAGCAAAACTCAGTCAGAATCTTTTTTCAATCATCTACTAAGTGCGAACTCTTTAAAAAAAAAAAAAAAAAAAAAAAAAAAAGCATTGGGTCAACAACAACAACAACAAAAAATGAAGGCAATGTTTTGCATTAAGCTTTTTGAGTTATGCCAACTGCTAATAGAATTGTCAATGAAAAAAAAATGTTGCACATTATAAAATCTGGATAAACACCACCAATTCTAAGACAAGTCTTAAGTGCAAGACTTCCAGGTTTCCTCAGACACATTTTGTCCAAGCTTAGCATGTACCAATTTACATTAAAAAAAATAAGCTGTCAATTATTAAGGTCAGAGGGAAACATGAGGGTGATTTTAAACAATAAAGACCATATTTCTTCAGAACACACTGTGAGATTTACCTATTTGTAATTCCAATTTAAGATTCAGAATCAAATAAATCACATATTATTAAGTACCATGTCAAAACATGTTTGTTTAGGAGTAATGTTAAATTAACTTTAAATATGTCTGATTATAATGATTATATTTAAGGCTCTGTTAATGCAGAATGCAAAATGGCACAAAGCTACATGATACACTGAACCTTGCTATTGGCGTTTAAACCCCACATAGGATATTTTACACAATACAGTCAGGCCCATAAGTATTTGGACAGTGACACAATTTTCATGATTTTGCCTCTGTACACTACCACGATGGATTTGAAAGGAAGCAAGCAAGATGTGATTGAAGTGTAGACTTTCAGCTTTAATTCAAGGGGTTTAAGAAAAAATATTGCATTAACTGTCCCTCCATTTTCACAGGCTCAAAAGTAATTGAACGATTGACTGATAGGCAGTTTGATGGCCAGGTGTGGCCTGTTTCCTCGTTATTTTATGACAAATTAAGGAGATAAAAGGTCTGGAGTTGATTCCAAGCGTTGAATTTGCATTTGGTAGCTGTTCATGGGAACTCTCAACATGCGGTCCAAAGAGGTGTCAGTGCAAGTGAAGGAGGCCATCATTAGGCTGAAAAAACAAAACAGACCTATCAGACTGACAGCAGAAACCTCAGGAGTGGCCAAATCAACAATTTGGTTCATTCTTAAACAGATGGAATGCACTGACAAGCTCAACAACACCTAAAAAAAAGCCTGGAAGACCACAGAAGACAACTAAAGTGGATGATCGCAGAATTCTTTCCTTGCTGAAGAAAAACCCCTTCACAGCATCTAGCCAAGTCAAGAACACTCTGGAGGAGGAAGGCGTATCATTGTCAAAGTCTACAATCAAGCGACACCTTCAGAAATGTAAATTCAGACGGTTTACCTCAAGATGCAAACCGCTGGTAACACTCAAAAACAAAGAAGCCAGATTAGACTTTACATATACATATACATATTTAGGTATTTTCTAAAGGTCCTCTGAATTAGTCTTTGGGTGTTTCTAATTATTTCTATGTTGGTATTGAGTCTGTATAAACATTTTTTAATGAAATAATAATGCGTCATAAAGCTCTAATAATGGGAAATAAGTAATTCATTGAAAACTTCACCAGCACCCTAATAACAAAAACATTACAAACATTACAACATTACACTTAATTCCAGATTAATTACAAAAAACACGCAGACACTTTATTGCATTTTGAAAATTTAAATACCAAACTAAAAAAGGCACAAAGATTTTTAAAACATCTTTCTGACCAATCTTCTGACCTTACTGTCTTAAACTCCACCAAAGCTAAACACATCTTGACTTCATATCACATAATTTTGTAATCCTTAAATCACTTTCCTGACCACTGAGGCAGCTTTAAGCTCCTCTACGTTTTAGATCCAATTTAAGCTCACTCTCCTTCTCCAGTCCATCTGTAGCATGAACCTTCAGGAGCCTCAGGCTTCAGCCTCTAATCCCCTTGTCTATTTGAGCGGCAGCAGGAAGTCAGCGCTGAGCCTTTTCCTGTGGCCTGCTGTTGATATTCAACAGAGTTTCTCTGAGGTTTGTCCAGCACGTGGACCTCTGGAGGCATGTGTGGGGGGACGAGCATGTTAGCTGTGGTTATTTTTGACAGGTAAGTCAGGCAGTATCCTGAAAAATACAACATATTTATGCATCAGAGAAGGGTTGTGGAGGCAGGATGGGACCAGATGCTCTGTTAGACATTAAAAAATTAATAAAACTTTTGGGTTTTTTTTAAAGTAAAAATAAAAATAATGTACAAGAGAAGAAGATAGTGTGCTGGTGTTGTTTACTATTTAGCTAGCTTAATATAACCACTTAATGTAATTGAGGAATCGTTAGAAATTGTTAGCTTACGTCAGTAAGGCCATATCTTTTGGATTTGCTGTAGTTTAGTAGCCTGTTTATTTGATGTCTTCCTTAAGAAGCATATTTTATGAGCCATTTGCTGATACTTAAAGCTAACACTTTTGTTTCGTGGACATTCCAAAACATTAAATGTAAGTATAAACAGAATTTTTTTAAAATATGACGTAGTTATTTAATTAATAAAAAAATGTAATCATTGGCAAATTGATGTGCTATAGGAGGAATAAAACTTTGACACTTTGTGTCACGCTGTTATGGGAAAATAATCAACGACAGGGTGGTGTGATGAAGCGGAATTACAGTTACTACCCACAACTTTATTATTTTCCTATAACAGCACTCATCAAAGTTTTTTATTCCTTTTATACCACAGCAAATTCTGATTACAGTTTTTCATTTATTAAAAAAATATATCATACATTTTTATCCATTTATAGTTACATTTAATGTTGAGAAACGTACGCTATAGCAGCTAGAAACTTCACCAGCCTGTCTTTCTTCTCTCTCTCTTGTTAATCAGACTAAAAAACACAGCTTGTCATGTCACAGAGAAACCACAAAGAAGCATAAACTCCTCTATCCTGAAGATGTCAGAAAAAAATCTGACTGTTACAAAGAGCTGAAACTGGAGACTCCTTCCATAAAAGTTACATAAACATCTCCTTACAGCATATCAATGATTACATGCATTTTTCAATCCGTTTACATGGAGCATCCACAGTAAAAGTCCCTGTGAAGAAGCTGATACTATAAAAAGAGCACATTAATATAAAGCTGTTATATTATAATTTGGTGATAAATCTGAATCAACACCTCCTGACCAATCAGAATCTAGAATTCAAGAGCTCTGTGAGATAAAAATCATTTCTTAGGCTTACTTTACTAGCAGTTGTTCACTTGTGATTCCTGCTTTCCTCAAAACTCAGTAATGTAGTTAATATGATATTATATCGTAAGATAATACACACATTATACAGTATGGGGAATGGTACAATGCCAATTTTCTTCTCATTCAGTTGAAGAAGGAACGATACAATACGAGCATTGTGGTTGTTGAAGCTAAGCTGGATAGCACAATATGAAGACCATGAACACTTGCAATGAACCTTCAATCCAATTCCTGGAAGCTATATATTTAAATAAATAAATAAAAATAACCCCTAAGAATGATTGCTTTAGCCTTTCAATGACGTACTTAAGCATTCCAATTTTAAATCCACGCAGTGCCAAAGTTCCAATGTTGTGTGTTTGGATTGATGTAAATACCCATATTTTTGTGCATACATTCATTTTCCCCACCACCAGTCTGCCATAAATTACACTCTTACCATCAATTTGTCATTTTGTCACGCTCGCCATTTCCCACTCTGCCTCTCATCAGAATTATGGCTCTCAGGTGCAGGATAAATATGGAAAATGGCTTTGAGGTGTGAAGAAGGTACTTCATTTCAATACTGCAATTTTAGATCAGATGTTATTTAGGGTGTGAGGGTAATCTCGCATGAATAATATACTGATTCCAAAGCTGATAATGTACTATGATGCTTTATTAAAGCTGGTATTCTCTGATAATATACTGAGGTTTGCTCTGATAATATATTTATTTGTTCATCAGACTCGTATCCAGCTTGCTAGCTGGCTGAATTTACCTGATATTACTCTTTACATTTTTTAGTACACCTGGGTGACTAGGAACATGAACTTGTTCAACCATGACTTCCTGTTTCACAGGGGTATAAATATGAGGTAACACATAGGCCAAATTCCCTTATTCATTCATAACAATGGGTAAGACCAAGGAATATAGCTGTGAAAAAAGGCAAAAGGCTGCTGAGCTTCACAAAATGGGAAGTGGCTATAAGAAAATAGCACAAGCATTGAAAATGCCCATTTCCACCATCAGGGCAATAATTAAGAAGTTCCAGTCAACTGCAAATGTTATGAATCAACCTGGAATTGGACGTGTGTCTATATTGTCTTAACGCACTGTGAAGAGGATGGTTTGAGTGGCCAAAAAATCTCCAAGGATCACAGCTGGAGAACTGCAGAAGTTAGTTGCGTCTTGGGGTCAGAAAGTCTCCAAAACTACAATCTGAAGTCACCTACATCACCAAGTTGTTTGGAAGGGTTTCAAGAAAAAAGCCTCTACTCTCATCCAAAAACAAACTCAATCGTCTTCAGTTTGCCAGACACTACTGGAACTTCAAATGGGATCGGGTTCTTTGGTCAGATGAAACCAAAATAGAGCTTTTTGGCAATAAACACCAGAGGTGGTTTTGGTGCACACAGAGAGGTAGCCATATGGAAAAGTACCTCATGCCCATGGTTAAATATGGTGGTGGCTCTTTAATGTTTTTGGAGCTGTTTTTCTGCCAGAGGATCTGGACATTTTGTTAGGATACATGACATCAACAGATATTAAATGAAAACCTGACTGCCTCTGCCAGAAAGCTTAAAATGGGCCATGGTCAGATCTTCCAGCAGGACAATGACCCAAAACATACATCAAAATCAAGACAAAAATGGTTTACTGACCACAAAATCAAGGTCCTGCCATGGCCATCCCAGTCCCCTGACTTGAAACCCATAGAAAACCTGTGGGGTGAACTGAAGAGGAGAGTCCACCAGCGTGGACCTGGAAATTTGAAGGATCTGGAGAGATTCTGTATGGAGGAATGGTCTCAGATCCCTTGCCATGTATTCTCCAACCTCATCAGGCATTATAGGAGAAGACTCAGAGCTGTTATCTTGGCAAAGGGAGGTAACACAAAGTATTGATTAAAAGGTTGCCAATAATTGTTGCACACCTATATTTAACAAAGTTTTTTTTTTTTTTTTTGGATAAACCTGTGTTTTGTTTGCAATTGTTTGATATCCATGAGAGCAGAGTATTTTTGTGAATTTTTTGAACAAAAGAGCAAAAGGCTAAACAATAAAAACAATTTTTCACAGCCTTCTTTGCTCATATTTAATAAGGGGAGTGGAGGGCACTGTATAAACAGTATAAAGTAAAATGTCATTCGGTAAAAAAAACTCAAAGCATTAATACAAATCTATGAAATCTACAGCACTTAGAATCCATTTAACTGACAATAAACACCAAGGCATCAATTTAGTTTGAAACCTGCTTTTAAGCCAATTTTTAAATGTTAATTAGTACTATAAAGTTTAAATAGAGACATATATTTAGTAGATAAATGCTAACTGTGATGGATTAGATGATTAGCAGGACATTATGAGACCGTAAGGATGACAGCAATCACTCAGAAATTTGCTAGCAGCACCACTGGGAGAACGTTTGAGCCAAAACTGATGACTTTATCATTTCTAATATACAGTACGCCCGGATGACTCCGGGACCTCGCTCTTATCACACTGAGGGTTACGGACATGTGCACTGAATCCACAGAATCGTGTTTTACTCTATATGATGATTCAGAGTCTTTTCAGCTTTTTTTTGGACGTGAGCCGACACTGAAACAAATTGCCCACTTTACCCCAATGTCTTTCTGGCATGAATCACACAATATGAAGCAAACTGAAGCAGCTATTAGCGTGATTTAATGGCTCAAAAGACACAATAGGATAATTTAATGCTTTACGTTTTACAAAACAGAATAAAAAAAAGGTATAATACGTGGTATTAAGGTATTCACCATAGAGTGGCTTTAAAATCCATATAGCATATTTTATTTAATAATGTTTACTTTTTTTTATCAATCATATCACTAGTACAACTCATAACTCATAATAAGAAAAAATGAACGAAGATCTGAACACAACAAGGCTTTGGAGCACGGTTAGCACTCACAGAACCCTGCACTTCCTTTACATGTGCCAATATTTATGCAATGATTCTCTGTAAATTAATTGCAAGCTGCTGACTAACTACAATCTATTGCGATTTATTAAACTGCAGAAACAAATTAGGGGATTGGGATTGTAGTAAATCCCGGGCTGAGACAGCAAAAACGCGGCGATGTCCATGAAGCCGTGCGCTGCAGGTTTATTCACCAAGCAACGAGATAAAGAAATCAGAGGAACTCGACTCTGACTGAGAGTGAGATTTGCTTCTGAATTGTGTCAAATCCAGTTTCCTCCATCTTCCATTCAGCTATAGAGATAATTGTTTCTCGGGGAACTCAACGTGTGAAAGTGTGACGAGGAGACACGGAGAGCCAAACAGCGAACAGCGTCACCAAAGTGACATTAAAAAAAAAAAAGAAAAAAAAAAGAGGAATCGGTGTCCCAGTTTTTATCATGCCGTGGGTTTATTGTCTCTTTTGTGTTACAGATTTTTAAATTAAACATCCTGCCACCATTCAAGCTGGAATCATCATCATCCTTTTAAATCTTTTCTTCTTCCGTCTAAAAGGAAGGTCGTTTCTTAAACTGTCACAGTATGACGAGGAGGAAAAAATATACACATTGCGGCTTTAAAAGAAATGATGACTCAGTAGGGCACATATTTAGCAGCATCAACTCCGAGTGCTAAGCGAAATTCAGTGATGGTCTTAAGAGATGTTCTGCTCTGCTCATCAGCTCTCGGGAATACCGAATCCTCACCTCCGCTCTCGTTCCCTCTGCAAATGTTTAAATGATTAAAGCTCAGGAAAGGACGGAGATGAAGAGTTTCTTAGGCAATCAGTCTAATGAAAAAAAAAAAAAAGATCTGCCTTTCTAATTTCGCTGGGAAATTCTGCTGGAAAACCTTATGACATTGCACAGGCCAAGTTTAATGGCAAAGAGACTCTGTGTGTGTGTGTGTGTGTGTTTCAGGTGTGTAATTAACACAATTAAGTGGGCGTGGCTTAAATCAGAAAGGTTGAGCTTTTTTATGCCTCCAACTGTCTGAGAATGGGTATTTGAATGTTAGTAGAATTTATATGGAATTATCATCATAATCAGCAGATGGATTGATTAGATTTTGATCCAGTCAGGGTCAAAGGTCACAGCAAGGTCACATGTCTGAAATAGTTTTTCTTCCTATTTTAAGCGTATTGGCGGTGGCGCAGTCTCGGGATACTGTCTGTACCTATATTCACATGTTCTCCCAAGGTTTCCCTCTGGGTTCTCCAGTTTCCTCCCACTGTCCAAAAACATGCAGGTAGGTGAATCGGCTATACTAACTTGCCCCTAGTTGTGAATGAGTATGTGGTGCGCTGTGATGGACTGGAGTCCCATCCTGGGCTTGGTTTTCCCGGTATTGTCCCCAGATCCACCAGGATAAAGCGCTTGATGGTGATAAATGAATGGATGAATTAATGAATAACTAATCTATCTTTTCCAAGGGTACCAATAATTCTGGAGGTGAGTGTATATTGGGTAAACATGGTGTCTACCTCTCAAATATTTTTTGAATTGAAAAACAGAATTAATGTTAATATCACATAATGATGGTAATCCAAAGGGAAGATAATGGAGATTATTAATGCTTTTATAGAGAGGATCCTCTCATATCTTTTATCAAATCAAAGCCTGGATTTTAATCAGACTTGATAAATAATATGTCTAGACTCACAGAACTGCCCGGGCAGGGACGACCTCAATAAAGCAGAGACAAACACAACCTCAGCATCAGACATCATATAGACCAATTGCTAACACAATGGTCTCTCTCTCTCTCTCTCTCTCTCTCTCTCTCTCTCTCTCTCTCACACACACACACACACACACTCTTCTCGTCTCTTGGTATTGCTTTCTCGCTCTCTAATTGCTCCATGTTTTTCTCCAGGTAATTAAACCTCACTGCTATGATCTAATTACCGCCTGTCCGCCGCTTCCTCAGAAAGCTTCAGCGCTCGTATTGTGTTTAAAGTAAAAGCGGACTTTTGTGAGGATAATCACAGAGCCATGCTCATGAGCGATGCTCCACGTGGCCGTCATTCAGCTCGGCTCATGACCCGTTTATGTCATAATTGGAGGCTGCTGTAATGTTGAGAAATCGGGGTCTGAGTGCCTTCATTTCTTCTTCTGTTTTTCTGCACAGATCGTTCTCAACGCCGGCTAATGTTGCTGCTAATTTGCTTGAAAGTGCAGCCGAATGCAGGACGTCTTGAGCTGAACGAATGGATCTGTTTTCCAGGCTCATGTTTTTAATTCCTTGGTAACCATGACGTTTGCAGTTCTTCTCATTTATCCCCTCGCAGTTAGAACTACAGACTCCATGCCATGCTGGTATTGTAAAATAATCAACAATGAGGTCGTGCGATGAAGCGGAGTTACTGTTGCCACACCGACGTTGATTCATTTCCTATAACAGGATGTCCTGAAGTGTTTTATTCCTCTTATACTACAGCAATTTACCAAGAACAACTTAATAATTACCTAACTTAGTAAGTATAGTAAGGGTATTTAGTTGAATTATTTTTATATTTATTTTAGTTAATCTGACATTAAAATGAATGCTACACATACTGAATATCAAACTGTAAAATAATATTAGACTTTTTAAAATTAGATTTTAATTCAATTTAATTGTTAATTGAATTATACATTTCACTTGTAATTTTTTTTATTAAATATTATAGAAATATACATCCATCCATCCATTTTCCATACCGCTTATCCTGCACAGGGTCTTGGGGCATTCACTTTCAGTAAGCTCTTTATCCTGGTCAGGGAACAGGAGGCATGAGGCAGGAATAATTATTTATAAATTTATTCTAATTAATTTGTTGTGCAGTTGTAAACTACACACAAATATCTAAGTAGTTATATTTATTTCTTTCTTTATTTTTCTTTATTTGTTTCTTTACAATTTAAGTCAAAATTGAATGATACATTGTATTTAATTACAAAATGTTATTTAATTATTTTACATCTAATTTTGCATTTTAATTAATAACTAATAGAAATATCAATATTTAGAGACAACATCCCAATTAATCTCACTCAGTCACCCAATTTCAGTAACCACTATTATTTATTTGTTTGTTTGTTTGCTTATTTGTTGTTTTAATTTATATTTTAAAGTTAATTCTAAATTAAATGTAAATGTTTTGCTTTGTTTTGCTATGTTTTTATATTTAAGTTATCTTTTTGAATAATATATAATAAAAAATTTACATATTCATGGATAAAGTCCCAGTTAACCTCACTTACTCACGTTCAGTAACTTACTTTATTTATTTGTGTGTTTGTTTATTTATTTATTTAACATGTAACTTTATATATAATTCATAATTTAATTATACATTTACATTTATTTATTTGTTTATTTGTTTGTTTGTTTACTATTTTTTAACATTTAATTCGACATTTCAAATAATAAACTCACTCACTCTCCACTAAATTCAGAACTGAAATACACATTTTTACCTTTTCTAATACATTATTTAATTATTTTACATTTTATTTAGAATTTTAAATAGTAAATAATAAAAACATATGTACTGTATACATGGGTAATGTCCCAATTGATCTGTTGTATCCAAATTGTTTATCATCGGAGGTCTACAGGGAAGGTGCGCACTCCTCGATTCTGCCAACAGAACTGAGTGCGATGACTGTGAGGTGAAAATTTCTTGCAGATCAGTAATCTATCGTCTAGCACTTGGATTTGAGATCGGTTAATCAGATCCCTCATTACTGAACATCAGACGAGGGCAGGTGAAGCTGAAATTCGAGCCGGTTGGGAAAGTTGATCGACAGAAGCTGAACTGGGTTTAAACACAGCGTCAGATGGTAAAGTAAACACTTTAGTCTGGCTTTATTCTGTCTACTGCGTAACTGAGTAAAGTGTGTTATACAGTGAGTGGGAGTGCAGTGTGAGGAACCGAGTCTCCACCATCATGGCCTCCGTCTCAGTGCTCGATATGGATCAATACCACAACATCACGACTCTCTCTCTCTCTCTCTCTCTCTCACACACACACACACACACACACACACACACACACACACACACACACACACACACACACTGCTCTTAACCGTTCTAGAATACAGTGACTTCACAAAGTCCTGAACAAAGTGTGTGATCCAAATCAAGCCAACATTTAATCAGGAAATGAAATAAACAATAAATAAATAAAGCAGGGTTTAAAGCAGTCCAGTGTGTCTCAGGTAGCTGGGATTGATGATAGACTTCAACATTTGTGCAGCTCTAGAGGATCATTATCACGTGTGTGTGTGTGTGTGTGTGTGTGTGTGTGTGTGTGTGTGTGTGTGTGTGTGTGTGTGTGTGTGTGTGTGTGTGTGTGTGTGTGTGGTTTGATGCTCTTGCTTCTAAATAAAGGAAATGTAGCAGGAATGGTACAGCAGGTACTCTAGCTAAAAGCATAAATGTGACAAGGGAGTGGATCACTACGGTGTGTGTGTGTGTGTGTGTGTGTGTGTGTGTGTGTGGGTGTGTGTGTGTGTGTGTGTGTGTGTTCTTGATCTGATCTGAGTGGGGACATTTAAAAAATAAATTGTAGAATTGTGTAGAATAATACATGGAATAGAGGATAGAATAGAGAAGAACAACTCGAATAGAATAGAATAGAATAGAATAGAATGCCTTATAATCAAGAAGAAACTACAATACAGGAGAGGATGTAGAATAGAATAAAAGAGATAGAATACAGAATAGAGAAGAGTAGAGAGAGAATAGAATTAATGGTAAACGGTCTGGCGCCTTTTTAACCGTAGCGCTTTACACTGTGTCTCATTCACCCATTCATACACACTCACGCACCGATGACAGCATAGCTGACATGCAAGGTGCTAGCCTGCTTGGGGTTCAGTGTCTTGCCCAAGGACACTTCAGCATATGGCAGGTCGGCTGGGGATCAAATCACCAACCCTGTGATTAGTGGAAGACCCGCTCTACCACCTGAGCCACGGCTACGAATAGAATAGAATGAAGAAGGTAAAACACAGGAGAGGATGTAGAATAGAATAAAAGAGATAGAATATAGAATTGAGAAGAGTAGAGAGAGAATAGAATAGAATAGAATAGAATAGAATAGAATCAAGAAGAAACTAAAATACAGGAGAAGAGGATGTAGAATAGAATAAAAGATATAGAATAGAGATGTGTAGAGAAGAGTAGAGAGAGAATAGAATAGAATAGAATGGAATAGAATAGAATAGAATAGAATGGAATGGAATAGAATAGAATGAAGAACGTAAAATACAGGAGAGGATGTAGAATAGAATAAAAGAGATAGAATATAGAATTGAGAAGAGTAGAGAGAGAATAGAATAGAATAGAATAGAATAGAATAGAATAAAAGAGATAGAATAGAGATGAATAGAGAAGAGTAGAGAAGAGTAGAGAGCAGAAGAGAATGTAGAACCGACTGTGTAGAATGAAATAGAGAAGAGAATATAGAATAAAACTGAGCACAATAGAATATAATTGAGAACAGAATTGAGAATATCTAAGATAATATAGACATGAATAGAATATAAAATGTTGAATAGAACTAGAGAAATTGTGCTTTATGAAGAATATATACATTAATGATTAGTTCTGGTTTGTGGGAGAGCTTAGACTTTGCAGGATCTGACAGTGAAGTGTTCTCACAACGTTTTGCTTTCTTCACTATCCAAACTAAATCTCTCACTTCTGCCGCCTCCACTTTTCCATAACCGTTTTTTTTTTAATATTTCCTCTACAGAGTCACAGAACCAGTGCTCTGAGGGTGTTTACCTGCAGTGGGTGGGGCCATCACCCATTATCAGTCAGGTCTTGAGAAGGGGGCGTGGTTAAACTCGGACGAGGACGTCAGAGCGAACAGGCGTAAAATGCTCATTCAGGGATTATTAACGGTAAATGTCTGAGTTTTCCACGTCACTGCTCTGATCTTTCTCCTGGCTCCATAAATGTCATTCAGCTTCCACAGTATATTTAATTCAATTCAATCAGAAGTGCACTTTATAGATGTGCGATTTTCTTATAAGGTGCAGTATTTAAAAATAATATATCTATATGGTGGCCTGCAAAAACATGCAACGCTGACATATACTGCATGTTTTGGCTGTAAATAAGCAAAAAAAACAACAACTATGGAATGCCTTTTAAGGACAATACTGAATAAATAAATGTGTAAATTGCTCAACCGACGAAGTGACTTTTTTTTATAAATAAAATTATGACTGAACTTAAAGTGAGCTGTAAGTGTAGCAGACAAGTGCTCAATCAGCTTATCCTTCAAACCAAGGGGCTTTCATTACAGGAGAGCACTTCCGGTATTACTCTGACAAATCAAAATTTAAAGTGTGATTAAACATCCTACATTCCACACTAGTTAGAATTTCATCACCGCAATTTAGTATCTTATGGCGTCATTAAAAATGTTTGCTCACAATTAAACTGTTGGAGCATGATATAAAGAAGAAATAAAATGCAAAATAATAAGGTGTGCTGGATCAAGTGCTATTTTATAAGCTGCTGAGTAATGAGTGTGGAAGCCATTTTGTTCAGTTAAACCAATTGGCAGTGATTATTCGTGGATTATTCATGCAGCAAAATATTGGCATTATACTAGACTCCTATTCATGTTTATCAATGCGTGCAGTCTTTCCATTGATATACAGTACTGTGCAAAAGTTTTAGGCACATGTAAAGAAATGCTGTAGAGTAAAGATGCCTTCAAAATAATGAAATATAATAATGCGGATATATATATATATATATATATATATGTAGTCTGAAAAGTGTCTCTTATTCTTATGTAATATGCTGCTTTCCTTAATGACACAAACATTTTACTGTACATTTAATTACAGAAAAACTAATGTTTGGGAATCTAAAATGTTTTTTGTACTGACTTGATAATGTAGAAGTCATAAAATAAAAAAAATCTATAACAAAGTTTGTACTAAAAAAAAATGGGGTGACTTTTGCACAGTACTGTACGTATCATCATATATTGATCTTTATATCTCTTGTTTTTATGTTACGTCACGATACATTTGTTGCTACGCTGCTTCCTTTATCAGTCCGCATTTTCTCTCCCTGATTTTTTTCAGGTTTGAAGGCAAGTGCTCATGTTTAAAGGCGGTGGTCTAGATGACACTGAAAAACTGGGAATCTGGAAGGTGTGTACTGTACACATATGATTTGCATAATCTGAATGCTGCACCCAGAAAAATCGACTTAATGAAGTGCTCAACCCAACACTGAATACGAAGAACGTTCCACCTGATGCAAATTTGTAGAGTCTGAATTATGAATCTGTCGACCCTAATTTGTTATGTTACCGGAAGGAGGGAAGCAGGATGCACTCGCAGGGGAAATGGGCAGTTTATTAGGTACATAGAGGAATATTCAAAAGTAAAGGAACATATATCTATCAGGGGGAAAGGTAATGCACCGGTAGGGTCAAAAAAAAAGGAAAACAGTCAAACCAAAAATCCACAGAGTGTTCAGGCATAAATCCACAAATAAACAAGGCAATGATCCACAAAAATGACAGGGCAGTGATTCCAAAAAAAAGGCAAGGCGATAATCCAAAAACTCACAAGGCATTAATCCACAAACTGACACCGCAGTAATCCCACATAGGTAAGGTAATAATCCAATACGTCACAAGGCAATGATCCAAAATCCAGAGAACGCGAGGAAAACAAAAACATAGAGGAATGTACAATTCCTTCTCTTTACTGAGCGAGATTCACTTATATTCATCTATATAATACTCCGCGAGGACGCGGACACAAAAAGGGGTTTAAATAACAGGGGTAATCAAAAGCAAACAAGATAAAACACAAAACACCTGAAAACAATAATCAAACAATAAATGGGAAACCAATGACAGAACAAGGGCGGATATAGGACATGAACCAAAATAAACGGACCAATAAGGAAGCGGGGGCAGAGACATGACATAAACCAAAAACAAACGAGCACATGGCAAAGTAAACAAAACTAGAGTTCATGAATGCACAGTCCGGAGGGTTTTTATGAATAATGGAATGCGGAAGTGTGCTACTCGCTAGCCTCTGCTAGCATCGTAGCGAGAGGGAGATTCTAATATAATTATAGCCGAGGCTTCCTCTTTCTTCTCTCTAATAATAACTGAATATAACTCTGCTGGAAAACTGTGAACCTGACAATCCTTGGAAATATAATTTCCTGAGTAGTGACTGAAATGTTAATGTAAGACTCCCCAACTCGAGTCCAAAGAGAATTTTTATATGCCACCATTTAAACTTTAATGGTGCAACATTTCTAAATTCTTGAACTTCTTCAGATGAACTCTGAAGTGTGGCATTTCCTGTTATAGACCAGTTTTCAGGATTTGGGCCTCGTCATTAATTAAACACGAAGCATGACTCCGGACATCTGTATTCTCTCTGCGCACACGTCTTGAGCTCCAGGAAAAATGAGAAGTATGAGTGGGACTGGAGCTACATCTCCATGCACCTTACTGACCTGAAAACTTCAATCAGCACTCTGCCTGGAGGGGGAGATCCTGAGGAAGGGAAGACGGAGGAGTGCCGTGAATAACAGCAGAATGGAAATAAAGTGGGTGGATTTGATGACTCAAAAGATATTTTCCTTGAAGTAATTGTGCTTTGTAAATAAATAAATAAATAAATAAATAAATAAATAAATAAATAAAAGTACATGAAGCTCAAAGGTAGACTGATAGGTTTCACCTTAATTGTCTTGATAAAGTTGCATCAGGAAATCAGAAAATTTTAGGTTGTTGTTCAGTTTGTGAGAACCGTGATTTTACAGACGTGGAGCTTTTCTTCCAGAGACATCATTCTTTTATAAAGATAAAGTTTTATAAATGTCAGCTCAGTAGGGGAACGCGCAAACTTTCCCGAATCATAAATGTCAATACTACATCAAGTGTTCAGCGGAGTTAAGAACAAAAAAAATTGTTTTTTATACTGCCACTGAAATCAATAACAATTTGAAAATACAGCAAATCCTGCAAAATCCTTTCACATAGTGAAATTTTTTACGTGTTCTACTACACTTACTGTAGTTCTGAAAACTATGGACTTTTCTGAACTGCAATGTGTTCTTTTGCAGAAATAATGTTTTGGTTATTTCCAAAAGTGAAAAGGGAGAAAATTGCATTTAAAGATTTCATTCCAAGTATATGTTTACGATAGGAAATGAGTTATCACTTTGATTATCAGAATCATCAACATCAGTCTCTTGCTACATTCGACTTACATGGGAAGCTGGAGCCGGAGCTCAGAATTGTGTCATTTTTGACCTCCATGCATTCAAGCTAAAAAAAAGCGGGGGGGACATGGATGCCTCAATCTTTGTCTTTTGTTAGCAACACGTTAGCTAACTAACTGTGATGAGTGATGTATATTTCCTTCCTAAGCCAGCAAACTGTATAGTCTGTGTTATAGACAGTGTTAACAAGCCAGAACGTCTGTATGTTGACTGATCTAAAGCTAATACTTGTATATACAGTACTGTGCAAAAGTTTTAGGCACCTTATTTTTTTTTTTACTACAAACTTTGTTATAGATTTTTTATTTTATTTTATGACTTTTATACATTATCAAGTCAGTACAAAAAACATTTTAGATTTTCTAGCACAAAATGAAATGTTACAGAAAAATGTTTGTGTGTCATTAAAGAAAGCAGCATATTACGTAAGAGACACTTTTCAGACAAAAAACACAATGAAGGCTGCTGGGTTTTGCTGCAAAAATAAGAAGCGAGTGCGAAAGTCAAAGTCTCCAGAAGAACTGTGGCTGGTTCTGCAAGATGCTCAATAAAACTTACCAGCTCATTTCCTTATAAAACTGCACTGATTGTACCAGAGACTACTATTTAGACCCTTTTGGAATTGCTCTGTTTTGAATTATTATTATTATTATTATTATTATTATTATTATTATTATTATTATTATCTTGTATATATGTATATATGTATGTATGTGTGTGTGTGTGTGTGTGTGTGTGTGTGTGTGTGTATGTATATGCATAATGTAGATAACTTTAGGCAGACCTAATGTTTTACCACATCTACGTCTTTTAAACTGGCACCTTAAACAACTTATATCTTTGCAGGCAGACACCAAGGCGAGGTTAGATAGTCAACTAAATAAAATGTTTCTACATCGGTTTGATGAAATATATTTGTGGCTTCTTTAAGTTATTTGTTTTGTAAAGTTGATTTGTGTTGACGTGTGACATAGAAAGAAAAATCCAAGTTTTGCCAAAATTTTGTAATATTAAAGTATATTTTAAGCTTAAAGCATATTATTTCTGCAACTACTATAAATTATATAGCAGCTACAGTAAAACTAATAGAAAAGTTTTGTTTTTTTTAATTGAATAGAGATTTTTAAAGGGTTAATACAGTAGAACAAACAAGTCAATTCAAATAAAGTACAATAACAATAACCTGGTCAGTTTTGGTAAATGTTTATTCCTTGCTATGCTGTACATGAACACCGTGCTTGCTTCTGAAAATCTGTGATGTTAATTAATCATATTGATGCTTGATGAACTAGATCCTGTTATTCTGTTTTAAGTAGCAGGAAGCTGTGGATTGAAAAATTAAGTGTAAAATGAATTTGATTAACTGCTTTAATGTTCAGTGCTCCTAGAAAATCTGATACCGTGCATGCCTTTTCGTTTCTGAATTAACAACATGTAGAAAACTTCCAAACAATATTTTATATCATTAGCATTACCAAACCATGAACTTATTCATTTTAATTAATAAAATATTGTGTGTTGTGCTGTTATAGGAAAATAATCAATGACGAGGTGGTATAATGAAGCGGAGTTACTGTTACCACTCCAAAGTTAATTATTTTCCTAAAACAGCAGTGTTTTATTCTTCTTACACCACAGCAATTGACCAACGATTTCATTTTTATTCATTACAGAATGACACACACTTTTTATCCATTTATAGTTACATTTAATGTCGGGGAACATCCACAAAACAAATTCCTATTCTCTCTTATGTAATAGCAGCCGTAAACAATCATTCACTTACCGACCTCTCTTTCTTCTCTCTTGAAGTTATTTAGATGACAACAAACAAACAAACAAACAAAAAAAAACACAGCTTTTTGAGTTACCGAAAAATGACAAAAAGCGTAAAGTCCCCTGTCCTGAAGATTTCGCGAAACTTTAAACTTACAGCTTTACCTCTGACTGTTACAAAGCACTGAAACTGGAGACTCCTTCCATAAAGTGGTGCTTGAAAGTTTGTGAACCCTTCAGAATTTTCTACATTTCTGCATAAATATGACCTAAACCATCATTAGCTTTTCACACAAGTCCTAAAAGTACTGTAGATAAAGAGAACCCAATTAAACAATTGAGACAAAAATAGTATATATGGTCATTTATTTATTGAGGAAAATGATCCAGTATTACATATCTGTGAGTGGCAAAAGTATGTGAACCTTTGATTTCAGTATCTGGTGTGACCCCCTTGTGCAGCAATAACTGCAACTAAACATTACCGGTAACTGTTGATCAGTCCTGCACATCAGCTCGGAGGAATTTTAGCCCATTCCTTAGTACAGAACAGCTTCAACTCTGGGATTTTGGTGGGTTTCCTCATATGAACTGCTTGCTTCAGGTCCTTCCACAACATTTCTATTGGATTAAGGTCAGGACTTTGACTTGGCCATTCCAGAACATTAACTTTATTCTTCTTTAACCATTCTTTGGTAGAACGATTTGTGTGCTTAGGGTCGTTGTCTTGCTGCATGACCCACTTTCTCTTCAGATTCAGTTCATGAACAGATGTCCTGACATTTTCCTTTAGAATTCGCTGGTATAATTCAGAATTTAAGGGTTCACAAACTTTCAAGCACCACTGTACATAAATAATTCTCCCAAATTAAGGTCAAATCGGTGCGCACAAATGTTTTAATGGTTGTTGATATTTGATTAATGGAAATGTAATGCTCTATCATTTATGTGTAAGGTGTTACAGACATTTTTTTATAATGTGAAACCAACAGAACAATATAAATATGCTTTATTATTGCATGACCAAAGTAAAGACTGTAAAAAAAAAAGACCAACTATTTTAGAGACACTTTATGCAAATACAGCTTCGCCCAATGATAAGAATTCACTGAGAAAATTGTATTTAGCAGATAATAGGCCCGGTTTTGTGCTGCTGCTGCTGCGGTTGCTCATGTGATTGTGCTAAAAGTTCAGATCTGAAGTTCACTGGAGCTTTTTCATTTGCCAAATGCAATGCAAATGCACTCCTGAATCATATTTTTATGTGCTTATGTAACTGATTTACTCCCATAAATCTTGATTTAGTGTATCTGCGTTTTATCTTTTATATCCCACAGGAACTGAAATGTGTTACAGTTACATCTTTGTCCGTTTGTTGGTTGCTGTGTATCCAAACCAAACGTCACTACAGCTTTGTGTTTGGTTTTCAGTTTTAATGTGACATTGAAAATGTTGTTACATGTGTGATGAGTTTATGAATTAAAAGTAAATGATGTAGTTTTATAAGTGTGTGTGTGTGTGTGTGTGTGTGTGTGTGTGTGTGTGTGTGTGAGAGAGAGAGAGAGAGAGAGAGAGAGATTTTGAGGAGCTTTTTTCCTTCATTCCAGATGATTAAATTCAAAATCCAGTAACAGCTCATTAGGCCTTCTAATGGCAGCAGGCCACACACACACACACACACACACACACACACACACACATACACACACACACACACACACACACACACACACACACACACACACACTAGGATGTGCTGTACCTTCAAAAAAAATTTAAAAAAATAAATCAAACAAACAAAACTCCTTTTGTTTTGTTATAAACAAAACTCTTGCTCGTTATAACTGGAACTAATCTGTTTCTTGGATGCTCCACAACATGAAATGTAACTTTAAACAAATAAATAGTATAATGTCTCGTTCTTTAATTAATAAAAACAATTGTAGTCATTGGCAAATTGCTGTGGTATAAGAGAAATAAAACACTTCAGTGTTTTTGTGTTGGTAACAGTAACTCCGCTTCATTACTTTGTGCGTTATTGCTTACTAAGTAATATTAACAAAGCAAAATAGAAAGAGTAAGAGGCTAGCTAGCTAGCTAGCGCTAGTTGTGAAGTCTGATCATGTCAGACATCTAGCTGGCATCCGAGAAATCCTTTCAGTTAGCTTGTGTTAGCTAGCTGGCTAGCATTAACAGTACATATTAGGAACATGCATGAGTATGACTCATATTAGACAGCTAGCTAGCTATATAGTTAGATTAGCAGTAAATATTACGAACATGTATGAATATTTATGATAAGACTTTAAACATTTTCTCAGAAGCTTACTGGTTAGTTTTAACAGTGGTGATTATGCACATTTATCAGATTGACTTTAAGTCATACTGATAAATAAGCATTGTCTTAGAAAACTCGTCAAATCGGCTATCTAGCTGGCATCCGAGAAATTGTTTCAGGTTAGCTCATGTTAGCTAGATTATGATGAAAATCCTGCCTGAAGAGCTCAACTTAGACAGCTAGTTAGCATTAGCAGTAAAGATTATGCATATCTGCTAATATGACTCGATGTCAGCTAGCCGGCTAGCATTAGCAATGAAGATCGTGAGCATTTATGGACACTTTCTGAACTTGTGAACTTGTGCTAATCACATTAGCAGTAAAGATTATGAGAATGTATGAATGTGACTTGAAGCATTCTCTCAGAAATCCGTTCAGGTTAGCTCATATCAACTAGCTAGATAGCAATAGCAGCAAGGAATTAAAAACATCTCTGCATACAAATTAAAATTTCTTTGTCAGGTTAGCTTATTTTAGCTAGCTGGCCAACAAAAAAGCAGATATGTCAATTAATATAATTTGCTGCTAAATTGGCTGTGAAATTTACACACATAAATTATAAACGGGCCACTGTGTGCGTCATTAGCTCGGACTCCCGGCACTCATTAACACGTTATTTTAATCGTACACATTACAGGCATTGCAGCACTAATTTCATAAAGAAAATCTATTTAGCTTTTTATTATTATTTTAGGCTAAGCAGTAAAACCTGGCAGCTGGTTGAATCAATTTAGTATTTGAGTCTGTTCTGATATAAAGAGACTTTATATAAGGAGTAGTGCTAAATTATGCATTCGTATCGTGTTACAGATGAAAATAGTACGGTGACAGAGAGGCGCCAATGTTCTGCAAATGCAGAAACGCTGCAATAAGGCAAAAAACACAACGGATATGTTTTACAACAAAACGTAAATGTTTGTGAGGGACGTGTGATGGAAACAACCGGCGGACCATTCAAAAAGAAGCAGGACTGGTCGTTTAACACTGTGGCACTAAGTGTCTAAAAGCCATACCCCTTGGTGGCTCAACAGTTAATGCTCTGTGTTACTGATCTGAAGGTCAAGAGTTCAAGTTCCAGCCAAGCTTGGGCCCTTAAGCAAGGCCCTTAACCCTCTCTACATCATGGCAGACCCTGTGCTCTGACCCTGACTTCCTAACAAGCTGGGATATGTGAAACATGAATTTCAGTGTACTGTGCAAAAGGCACCCTATTTTTTTTATTACAAACTTTGTTGTACATTTTTTATTTTTTATTTTATAACTTCTATATTATCAAGTCGGTACAAAAAACATTTTGGATTCCCAAACATTAGTTTTCTAGCACAAAATTTTTTTTGTATGTCATTAAAGAAAGCAGCATATTATGTAAGAGACACTTTTTAGACAAAAAACACAATGAAGGCTGCTGGGTTTTTCTGCAAAAATAAGAAGCGAGTGCGAAAGTCAAAGTCTCCAGAAGAACTGTGGCTGGTTCTGCAAGATGCTCAATAAACCTTACCAGCTCATTTCCTTATAAAACTGCACTAATTGTACAGGAGACTACTATTTTTATTATTACTTTAATTTTTTTGTCACACCAAATATCGACTTTGTTTCATTTACTACTGTTTACTGCTCTTTACGGTATTTTTTTTTAAATGTAGAAACATTTAATTTCATTATTTTGAAGGCATCTTTGCTCTACAGCATTTCTTTGCATGTATCTAAAACTTTTGCACAGTTCTGTACATGTAACAAATACAGGCTTCTCCTTAAATCAGATCTTGCCTCTTACCGCGCTCTCTTGTCTCAGTTCTCATTGGATGTGACTTCTGCCAAGACGACCTTCTACAAGGAAAAGCTTGAAGCTTCTGCCAAAGATCCTCGCAAGCTCCACAACATCTTTTCATCACTTCTCAACCCTCTGGCTTCTGCTCCTTGCAGATGACTTTGCCTCCTTCTATGATGAGAAGATTAAGGAATCTGTAAGACCTTC
This sequence comes from Cranoglanis bouderius, assembly GCA_023630585.1. Lineage (NCBI taxonomy): Eukaryota > Metazoa > Chordata > Actinopteri > Siluriformes > Cranoglanididae > Cranoglanis > Cranoglanis bouderius. The sequence goes on from CM042550.1 coordinate 16,956,245, forward strand.
ACCTCTACTCAGACTAATTCTATTCTCACACAGGTCTCTCTTCTTTCTCTGTCACATTTCTCTGTCTCTCCTCCTTCTCTGTCACATTTTTCTACCCTAGCAACACAGGAGATTCAAGAAGTCATCCTGTCCTGCAACCCTACTACCTGCCCACTGGATCCAATTCCCTCCACATTGCTCAAGACCATCCTGCCAGACCTTCTGCCCTTCATCTCTACAATCATCAACAGTTCCCTGTCATCTGGGCAAGTTCCGGCTTCCTTCAAGAAAGCACGGGTTACTCCCCTCCTGAAGAAGCCTACACTGGATCCCTCTGACATCAGCAACTACAGACCGGTATCACTTCTCTCTTTCCTTTCTAAAATACTTGAATGCTCCGTATATAATCAACTGTCTCTTTATCTCTCACAGAACCACCTTCAAGATCCATACCAGTCTGGCTTTAAAGCAGCACACTCCACAGAGACTGCCCTCTTGTCCTCTGTCCTCATCCTGCTTGACCTGTCTGCTGCATTTGACACAGTCAACCACAAGATTCTCCTGACTACCCTCAAGAGTCTTAGAATTTGCGGTGCAGCGTGGCAATGGTTTGTTTCATACTTGGAAGGTTGTTCATATCAGGTATCATGGGGGGTATCAAAATCTGCACCTCTCAGACTCTCTACTGGTGTCCCACAAGGCTCAGTACTTGGTCCTCTCCTCTTTTCCCTCTATACCCACTCTCTTGGCAAAGTCATCTCCTCACATGGGTTCTCTTACCATTGCTATGCTGATGATACTCAACTTATCTTTTCCTTCCCTCCTTCAGACACCACTGCTTCTGCCCGGATCACAGCATGTCTGATGGACATTTCATCGTGGATGGCAGCTCATCAGCTGAAACTCAACCCCAGCAAAACTGAACTGCTCTTCATCCGAGGAGATTCGTCCCCATGCCAGGATCTCATGATCTCCTTGGACAACTCCATGATCTCTCCTTCAACTACTGCTCATAACCTTGGGGTAATCGTGGACAATCAACTGTCCTTTTCATCATGTATTACTAATCTAACACGGTCCTTTCGATTTATCCTTTACAACATTAGAAGGATTCGTCCATTTCTAACAACACAGGCCACTCAGTTGCTTGTGCAGTCTCTTGTCATTTCCAGACTAGACTACTGCAACTCGCTCCTGGCAGGTCTACCTTTGAGTACCACCCGTCCTCTACAGATGATCCAGAATGCAGCTGCACGATTTGTTTTCAACCTCCCTAAGTTCTCTCACACCACCCCTTTGCTGCGCTCCCTTCACTGGCTTCCAGTAGCTGCAGGCATCATATTCAAAATATTGATGCTTGCCTACAAAGCCAAAAGTGGAACAGCACCCTCTTATCTTAGAACTCTCATCACCCCACACACCGCACCATGCTCCCTCAGGTCAACAAGCACTGCTCGACTGGTCCCACCCTCTCTCAGGATGCAAGGTAGATCTGCCTCACGACTTTTCTCTGTTCTGGCACCAAGGTGGTGGAATGAACTTCCCATCATTGTCAGAACAGCTGAGTTGCTGGCTATCATTCAAGAAACGCCTAAAGACATACCTTTTTCTTAATACTTACCCCTTGAAAATTAGTGTTTTCTTCATCTTCTTCTTCTTTTTCTTCTTCTTCTTCCTCTTCTTCTTCTTCTTCCAAAAAAAAAAAAAAAAAAATCCTAACAGTTGCTCTCTTTTCAACAGTTTTGTGTTTAGTGCACTTCATTGTAGCTGTACGAACCAGAAATGAAGTATTAATTGATGGAGAATTTAAAGCACTCTTGTACGTCGCTCTGGATAAGGGCGTCTGCTAAATGCTGTAAATGTAAATGTAAATGTTATGTGTGTGTAAATGTAAATGTTAACCATGGTTTCAGGAAGATCGTCTGGTTTAACCATAAAAACAACCAGTTCCACCATTAGCCTGGCAGGATGATGAAGATGGTGAGTACTTTTCAATAACATCTTAGAGTAGAGATACAAATGGTTCTGGTTTTGCTCTTCATCATCCTGGTCAACTTCTTACTCATGTGTAATGGACCAGCAATGATTTTATTATTATCCATAATGGTGTTATAGGCTGTACCAATGAATAATATATGGCAGTGATTTCGCTCTGTTTAGTCTTATATGTAATGTACATGTAATTACAACAGAACTACTGCTCTTCTCTTCTCTTCTCTTCTCTTCAACTACTTCACCAGAACTTCTTCAGAATAAATTCTCTGTCTAATGTTGTTGCGAACTTCTCTTCTGTCTGGGAATAAACTCTGGCTTCTATTTGAAGACTCATTTTTGACTCCAGCAAGTAACATAGATTGCAAATATGATTACCATCCACTTTATTAGGAACACCTGTACACCTGATCATTCATGTAATTATCCAATCAGCCAATCATGTGGCAGCAACGCAGTACATAAAATCATGCAGATACAGTTGAAGAGCTTCAGTTCACAGTGGTATGGCTGTTGGTGCCAGATGGGCTAGTTTGTGTATTTCAGAAACTCCAGGGATTTTCTCATATTTTCATGTTTACACAGAATGGTGTAGAAAAAAAATGCCAAAACAAAACTAAAAAAAACAACAAAAAAACATCCAGTTCTGCAAGCGGAAACACCTTGGTGATGATTGAGGTTAGAGAAAAATGGCCAAACTGGTTCAAGCTGACAGGAAGGCTACGGTAACTCAAATAACCAGTCTCTAAAAGCATCTCAGAATGCACAACATGCCAAAGTTTTTGGCAGATCAGGTTTCACTTTAACATCCCGATTTCAACAACATTGAACCTTTATAGAAAGTTCTAGGGTGCAATCTGAATCCTGCTCCTTCATTAATCAAAGAAATGGAAGATCCATCATTTTCATCACAAACCATTCAGGGTTTTTATGACAGCATTCCAACAAGAATTATTAAACCTCTTCTGAATGCAAATAAATGCTTGAGTGGGCAGCTGTGGCTCAGGTGGTAGAGCGGGTTGTCCACTAATTGTAGGGTTGGCGGTTCAATTCCCGGCCCACGTGACTCCATGTGCTGAAGTGTCCTTGGGCAAGACACTGAACCCCCAGTTGTTCCCAGTGGCAGGCAGGTGCCTTGCATGGTGGCTCTGCTGCCATTGGTGTGTGTGTGAATGAGACACAGTGGAAAGTGCTTTGTGAACTGCAAAGGTTAAAAGGTGCTATATAAGTGCAGACCATTTACCATTTGTATCATGCTCTTCAAATGAATATACTGTCATGAGTATTCTGTTATTTTTTTTCCATCCCACGAATATGTACATATGTAACCTTTATATGAGATGAATGTGGTCAAAAAAGAGGGTGAATTCTTGAAACTTAAAAGAAATGTCTTGTCATTCAAGTTGAGGTTATTAAAAAAGAAATCACTGTCCATAGGTATTGAGGGTTAGCTCGTGTTTTTTGAGCAGCAAGTAACCTGAATGATTAAAAAAAAAAAAAAAAAAAAAAAGAAAACAAGCCTGGCTTTTTCTCAGCATGCAGGAACTTCAATTTGACTTTAGTTGATGGTGAGTCATTAAATTGTAGTATGAACATAAACAGCAAGAAATATAAAAGAACAGAAAGCAGGCAACATATGGTCTTTTTTTTTATTCACACTCAGTACATTGGTCTTATCTGACTAAAGCCAGCCATCACACACAACTCTGTTCCCAATATTACTATTTATCCGAATGAATAAATCATGAATTTACTCCAGCCATCTTGCTACAAGATGAGTTGGACGCATTTATACATCACAGAACATTTGCACGTCGTTGAATTGAAAATATTTGAAAATATTGACCTGATTTTACTCCCGGATGTTCTCCTTACTGAATTGCAGTGGCTTGCTTCGAATACTGGCCAATTACGCAAATTACGCTTTACCATTCGCTTGTTTATTGTGCTACTGAATCATTTCAATATCAAGTTTCACTACTCAGTGGATGTATGCAAATGTTTTGTGCATTCGCAACAGGAATCGCGATGTGAAGGGGGAATCCATGACAAGACGTCTAATTTCAGAGTGTATGAGGGGAACGTGAAGCATCGGTGTGAAACAGAACCACTTTGAACTGTCTTATTTGTAGTCTTGAACTAATCATTAATGTTTAAGCACCGGATGATTCCAGTATCAAGAACGTAATTTTAACAACATTTTAATGAATCTTTACCAATTTTAGTTGGTGAACTTCAAGTCAACTCTTGTGTGGCTTGGTTGTAGCATGAAAGTAGGAAATGACCCTAATTTAATTTTTATTTGTAGATGTGAGCTGCTAAACTGAGCCATGAGGTGCAACCTAGGCCAAAGGACAGAGCTGTAATGCTGCTGAATGTCAGATAGCGGTGGTGGATATGTAACGGGGAAATAAAGATTAGGTTTGAATCTCGCACAAAATGGTCAATCACACGTCATATCTGTCCAGCCTATAGCGTATGAGCCATTAGGGGAAGAAGGGCGGGTCATCCACAGGTGGGCAAAAAAAAAACCAGAGAAGTATGGCCATTTTCTCTCCAGATGAGAAATTGCTAGCAAGGTGAATGGTACGTGTCTCTGGCTCTCTAATCGACATGCTGTAATGTTCTTTTGTGTCAGTATGTTTTAAGTGTAAGTTTTAATTTATTTTATTTATTTCTTCATGTGTTTTGTTTGCAGCTGTGGCAGAAAACATTTTAGTTTTATCTGTGTGATGTTCCCTTGTTTATCCCAGGTATGCTATAGTGTTATTTTCTGTTGTGTAATGTTTTATGTGTAATATATATATATTTTTTGTTCATTTACTGTTTATTTATTGTTGAGACAAGTAATTGCTGGCAAGGTGAACGCTGTGGCAGAGAGCATTTAAGTTTTATCTGTGCGATGTTCCCTTATTATCCTTATTAACTCGCTGCATGATTGAGCTCAACATGTTGTTCCTTCCTGAAAAAACACCATAAGAGAACAGAAAGGGGTAACAGATACAAGCCCAGTCCTTTAATGAAACAAAAGTCAAACAAAACAAACAAATTCCAAACAAGAGCCACACATAGAGTGAAAGAAGAGCTACAGAAACGTGGCACTAAACACAAGAGGCTATACACAACAGAAGCTTAGTGTCTAAACAACGGAAACTAAGAACTTTAATAGGGACACTAATGAAGAGGAAACACAAAACAGGTGCGTGCAATCAAGAGGTTATTTGACATGGTCAGGTGATCTGTAGTAGTCTGGTGGGGCTAATGGGTAGATCAGGCAATGGGTAGTCTGGGATGGACTGACAAAAAAAGAGAGAATTATTCCTATCTTTTTCCCAGCCCTCTTCCCTGACCAATGAATGAAAGCATTTTATAAGGATATTTTCACCCCTTCACACCCCTCAGACAATGTTTGTTGCTTTTTGGTTCTTTTAATTACATGCAGTATGAAATCAAATCAAACCAAATAGCAAACGAAGCAAAAGTATCAATTTCGCTCTGATTCAGACTCCGGAAAAAACTACCAGGTGCGAAAGCTCCTTAAATCATCACTAACATTCAAACCTTTTCAGAAAGGTTGAACGTTCATACAGATTTATTGTGGAAATTTAACTCTGATGACCTCTTCCCCTGTTTCCTTCCTCACTTCACTTGCCACTGAGCTATTATCCAATCACCTTACCCCATATCACTCCTGTGAAAAACGGTAGTTGATTAGCGGTGGCTTTTCAGCTCATTATCTCAGTTAGTCATTCTGTTTTTCACCTTTTCCTCTCACACCCCTGTTTTCCTTCGCTTCGTCTTTCTCTCTTCATTACAGTTTGTCATTCCTTTGTATTCACGGTCCTGTCTTACTAAAAATAAATCAAGACTTCAATTTTCCTTTCTCTCATTACTGCTGCACAAAGCTTCCTTTGGTCTGCGGAGCCTTGGGAAAAAAAAAAAAAGATCAAAATTACTCACTTTACCTGAAGAGAAAGAAAACTTTTTTTTTTCTTTCTTTTTTTTTTTTTTTAACTCTATACACTCTCCCAGACATGTGGCGTTATTGAAAGTGTTGCTTTCTCCGTTTAACGCATCCTGTTTTTTTTTTTGTTTGTTTGTTTTTCCAAACCCCATACTTTACCAGTCTCATTGTCAGTGCAAAACTAAAACTCATCCAGAGCCACAGCCTTTACCTTCTTTGCACTTGCACTTGCAAGGATGATGTCTTTACCTTTAATACACCACTAAAGCTAAAGAAAAAAATGCTGTACACCTCATTTTAATTCAGCACGGCACATGATGATGCTGCAGTCTTTAATCCCTACTGAATTTAAATATGCTGTACCGCTCTAAACCCCAACACTTAAAATGCTGTTCTTCTCTTTAAGGCATAAATGAGTCACAAATGAGATGCTGGGCATATTTATTTATTTTTTTTAAATCTTTTATCCCCAATTATTTTAAAGCACTGTTTAACTTGCTAAAGATGCTGTTTCTCTCTTTAATCCCAGCTAAATTATAATGCTGTTTGATTATTCCAAGTTAAAGAATTTCCATTTAAAGATCCTAATCCTCTCTTTAACCACAAAATGAACTCTATGAAGTTCTTTTTGTTTTCAGTCCCTAATTCATTTAAATATTTTATGCTACATCTAAAGATTTTTTTTTTTTTCTATATTTAAAACTTTTTTTTTTCTTTTTTTTTTAAATTTAATCTCCATCAAATGTAATAAATAAATAATATTAAATATTCTCAATAAGGTCATTTTCACACTTCAGTGAGGTGTGAAACCTGTTTTCAATCCTGGGACCAATCCCTGGTCCTCTTGAGGTCTGGGGCTCGTTTCCACCGAACTGCGGCGCGGTCCACATCATGTCATGTTTCTCCCTGTGAAGGGGTTAACTTTCAGAGGACTCGAGCTTTGTAATTACCTCAAAATGCACAGCCTGCACAGCTAAAAAATCTTCTTACATGGGAATGATGACAAGCTGTGCAACCAAAAAGCACTTGAGTGTTGATACCACAGAAAAGCAAATGACAAAACAGCAGACGGATGAACCTACTGTAATGCTTACAGTTTTACAAACCTGCATGCACACATGTGACGAATGGACTTGCACAATTGAGCCATCATTTCTTCCATTTCTGTGCATCAGACAGTAAATGGGAACTACGCGCAGATAGGAAATAAAGTGAGCAGGGCACTGAAGAAACGCCTGACCACATTCGTCAATGGATTGGTCAGAGGAATCATTCATTTCAAACGGAAAAGTGATCACACTGGAGGAAAAATGTGACATGCAAAACACATTGCTTTTCATTTGTGACAATCATTTGTGCTGATTGTTTTTCACTGAAAAAAAGAGAGTGACCTAAGAGCAGTGCAACAAAGGTTTTGCATTTTAGCGTTGTGCATTTTCCTCATGTCATCAGTGAAATGAAAAGTTTGAAAAATAAGGTTTTCTTCCATTTTTGTATGTCAGACAGTAAATAGGAGATAATTGCAGGCAGGAACTAAAGTTGTGAGAGAGGAACTGAAGAGATATCAGATCATACACACCATAGGATTGGTCCATGGAATCATTCGAGACAGTCGTTTGGATTTGCCATACATAATTTGCATAGAACAGAGATAATCTAAATTTAAATGTTGCCTGTTGTGCTTTCGCTGAAATCATGTCAATGTGTTGCGTCTGTACATAGAACATAAACGGCTGCCTGCCTCTTTGCAACTCACTACTTTGAACATTTAAAATAAAACAGGGTTAATGTGCTTTATTTCATCAGTATAATCATTTAACGATACTGCACCTCCAATTAAACACCTACTATCCCTAATGATGCTGGTTCTATCTCTAATACTGACATTAATTAAATTTCAAATGCTATTCTTCCTAGCCTAGCAGTGTGCCTAGAGATGCCTCGTATCTCAGAAGCAGTCTCACCAGCGATGGTCTGGCCTTTGAAACTTGCAAATCTCCTGTTAAATTGTAACCTTGTGCATTCCAGCAGAGCAGACCAAAGCCGTCACAGGTCAGCAATGAAAGAACCCACTGGCAGAAACGACGGCTCAGATAAAGAGTGTGTGACTGAGAGAGACTGACCCGTGTGATGAGGCTGGAATCGAGCTGCGTCTCTGCCTGCCAATTAGACCATTTTTGCTGTTTTTTATGCATGAATGATAGACACCACACAGCAGTGAATCTAAAACCATATGTTTAAAATGTAATTTAGTGTGCAAACAAAATAAAGGAAGCAAAGATAATAAATGGCATATCTATTTTTTCACATTATATAACTCGTTGCTTTCTTACAGTTAATTTTAAGCGTAGATCTTTATAGCTCCTGGGATGATTACATAAGAACGTAACAAAACTTTATTAAAATATCAATAATAAACTCTTAAGATAACATTCACCAAATATACATAGCTGGATCTGTATTGTAACATGATCTACAGTACTTACTTCTTTAGTTGTGGCCATTTTTTTTTTCAATACTGTGAATTGTCTTAAGTAATATTTCATTATATAAATAAAAATGTGTTAATAAGAGGTTTATAATGGCTATTTATACACTAACCCCATTTCCAGAAAATTTGGGATTTTTTCTAAAATGAAATAAACACAAAAACCTGTGATTTGTCAAGACATTAATTAACTGAAAAACGTGCAAAGACAATATATTCAGTGTTTTCACTGACCAACTTAACTGTATTTTGTAAACATCAACAAATTTAGAATTTGATGCCTTCAACACACAAAAAAGTTGGGACAGAGGCAAAATAAGACTGAAAAGTTTATAGAATATTCAAGTAGCACCATTTTGGAGGATCAGGTTAATTGGTAACAGGGGAGGGGATCAGGATTGGGCATAAAAGGAGCATCCACCAAAAGCTCAGACTTTGCAAGCAAGGATGGTTCGTGGCTCACCACTTTGTGCCAAACTTCGTGAGAGAATTGTCAGTCAGTTCAAATCTTGCTCAACGCAAGATTGCAAAGAATTTAGGTTTCACCATCTACAGTGCATAATATTGTGAAAAGATTCAGGAAATCTGGAGAAAGCTCATTGCGTAAAGGGCAAGGCCGGAAACCACTGTTGAATGTGTGTGACCTTCGAGCCCTCAGGCGCCATTGCCTGAGAAATCATCATGCTACTGTGATAAATATAACCACATGGGCTTGGGAGTACTTCGGAAAACTGTTGTCACTTAACACAGTCCGCCGCTGCATCCAGAAATGCAACCCGAAACTCTATTATGCAAGGAGGAAGCCATACATCAACTCTATGGGGAAACGCCACCAAGTTCTCTGGGCCCGAGCTCATCTCAGATTGACTGAAAGGCAGTAGAAACGTGTGCTGTGGTCAGATGAGTCCACGTTTCAGCTTGTTTTCGGGAAAAACAGACGTCGAGTTCTCCGTGCCAAAGATGAAAAAGACCAACCAGACTGTTATGAGCAAAAGGTGCAAAAGCCAGCATCTAAGATGGTCGGGGGTGCATCAGTGCTCACGGCATGGGTGACTTGCATATGTGTGAAGGTACCATTGATGCGGAGCCGTATACTGGGATTTTAGAGAGACATATGCTGCCATCAAGCCAACGTCTTTTCCCAGGAAGTCAAGTTCAAGTTCAAGTTCATTTATTTATAAAGCACATTTAAAAACAGCCACAAGACTGACCAAAGTGCCGAACATTAAAATCAACCCATAAACACATAAAATAGAAGAAATAAGACATAAATTTAAAACCAAAGAAATAACAAATAAACTAAGACCATATAAGATGTAATAAGAGTGGGATATTAAAAGGCCAGATCAAACAAATAAGTTTTTAACAGAGACTTGAAAATGGATAGGGAAGATGCCAGTCTAATCTCAAGCGGCAGATTGTTCCATAGCCGAGGCCCAACCACAGAAAAAGCTCGATCCCCTCTGCGTTTTAGTCTGGATTGAGGAACTAAAAGGAAATTCTGGTCACTGGATCTTAGACTTCTAGTGGGAGTATAAAAATGCAGCAGTTCTGAGAGATAACTAGGGGCTTGGTTATGCAAAGATTTATACACCAGTAAGAGAACTTTAAAATCGATTCTAAATTGAACAGGCAACCAATGAAGGGCTCTCAGTATGGGGGTGATGTGGTTACATTTGCAACTATTATGAAGAAGTCTAGCAGCAACATTTTGGACAAATTGCAGGTGAGTAGTTTGTGACTTTGAAATACCGCAATATAGAGAATGGCAGTAATCTAATCGTGAAGTAATAAAAGCGTGGACAGCCATCTCTAACGTCGAAACATTTAAAAAGTGTTTAACTTTAGACAGCAAGCGGAGTTGGTAGAAACTAGAACCAATTACCGAAGAGATATGTTTGTCCAATTTTAATGACTCATCAAGAAGGACACCCAGATTTCGCACACAAGAAGATCTGAAGGCTGATAAGCTGCCCAGATCTAGGCTGGTAGCCTGAGAATGATCAGTAGGACTAAAAACAATCACCTCTGTTTTATCTTCATTTAACGTTAAAAATTTTTGAGTGAGCCAGAGTTTGACCTCGTCTAAGCACCTTAGTAAGGTACTAAGTGCTGAAGGATCATTTCTCTTAATAGGTAAATAGATCTGGGTATCATCAGCATAGAAATGAAAAGACACCCCATGCCTTCTTAGAATGGAACCCAGAGGAAGCATGTACAGGGAGAAAAGGGAGGGCGCCAAAATTGAGCCTTGAGGGAGGCCACAAGTGAGAGGAGCAACAGAGGAGGAGAAGTCACCTGGTTTAACAAAGAATTTTCTGTCGGATAAAAATGACTGAAACCACTTCAGGACCATACCTTTTAGGCTGACGTCTGACTCTAATCTAGACATCAAAATAGAATGGTCCACAGTATCAAATGCTGATGATGAATCTAAAAGGACCAGGACCACAGAATCACCAGAGTCGATAGCTAAAAGGATATCGTTTAACACTCTGAGAAGGGTCATTTCAGTACTATGAGCAGATTTAAAACCAGATTGAAAAGCTTCAGCAATACAATTCAGATTTAGAAAGGACTGCAGTTGTTCAAGCACATTTTTTTCTAAAACCTTTGAAATGAATGGTAAAACCGAAGTGGGATGGAAGTTATTCAAAATAGAAGGGTCTAGTGAAGGCTTCTTGAGAAGCGGAGTGACAGTAGGCACTTTAAGAGTGGCAGGAACAGAGCCAGTTAAAAGGCACTTAACTGGTCCAACTAAAAAGTCCATGGTTATTTCAGCAGGACAATGCCAGGTCTCATTCTGCATGTGCTACAACAGTGTGGCTTCATAGACACAGAGTGCATGTGCTTGACTGGCCTGCCAGCAGTCCAGATCTGTCTCCTATGGCGCATCATGAAGAGGAGAATCAGACAATGGCGACCAAGGACTGTTGAGCAGCTGAAGTCTTGTATCAAGCAAGAATGGGCAAAACTTCCACTTGCAAAACTACAACAATTAGTATGCTTAGTTCCCAAATGATTAAAAAGTGTAATTAAAAGGAAGGGTGATGTAACACAGTGGTAAACATGCCTCTGTCCCAACTTTTTTGAGTGTGTTGAAGGCATCAAATTCTACATTTGTTTATATTTACAAAATATAATTAAGTTGGTCAGTGAAAACACTGAATATATTTTCTTTGTACTTTTGTCAGTTTAATTAAATTTAATTAAATTTAATTAAAGTTTCAAGAGACTTGACAAATCACAGATTTTTGTTTTTATTGCATTTTAGAAAAAAATCCCAACTTTTATGGAAATGGGGTTAGTACATATGGCTCAGTTGGCTGTTAATGTACTGTATATGCTGCATTATTTCCTGAGGCATTAAGGATTAGTACATGTATTAATTCATCATCATGAAAGGATTATTTAAGCGTAAAAACTAGAGATGCACAGATTGACCGGCCAGGGACCGGAATCAGCCGATTTTCCACATGCTCGGCCCGGACCGGTGACCGGCCGGTCAGTCTCACGTCTTTCCGATTCCGAGCCGGTCCGTGTTGTTGCCAGCGGCACAGGCAATAAGGTCATAGCCACGCTCACAGCCACATGTAAACATGTCGTAGGCAAAAACGCGAAAACCCATTGACCTACTGGAGGATCAACAAAGAACGTTTCCCTGCACTTGCTCCACTTGCCCGAGCCTACCTCTCTGCTCCATGTACAAGCATTGAAAGTGATCGCTTGTTTAGCTTGGCTGGACATGTGATAAATGAAAGGAGAAACCGATTATCAGGTGACAAGGCAGAGATGCTTCTGTTTGTGAAGAAAAACTTGCCGTTAATGCTCAAGTATACATATGTTGGCAACAAAGAAAAGGTGCCTTGTGTAACGCTTTACACAGAGAGGCCGGATAGCTTGCCTGAATGGTTGTAGCCAGGTGTAAGCAAAACTCACGTATCTGATATTTCACAGTGGTGTATAATCAGTGTTGTCGATCCGCCGCATACATGGGGCAGTTTGCAAAACACTCCTCTAACAACTGCGTTACTGAACATAAATAAAACAGGGCAAAGAGCAACAGAAATATAACCAGGCTTTACATGCATACATGCGATGATCATAGCTCGCGCTCCGTCTACCGACTGCCCACTCATCAGTGAGGGAGTAAGAGAGAGCGTTCCGCCTTAAAGGAGCAGTAACTAATTCTACTTGTTACACTTGTTATTTAATTATTAGCCACTGCACCTATTAATATTTGTAAGAGTATTGTACACTTCAGTTTTTTTCATAGGCTTGTAATCTTTGGACTTTTGTGAGACGAGTAAAAAAGAGAAAAAGGTCCATTTATAAACATAGTGGAAAATGATATCTGTTTTGTTATATAAAGCAACTCATTTTCAGTTAATTGTTATTTCTACCTCTTTCCAGTCACAGAGCACTTTATTTTGAGAGTTGTTTAAGTAAGATAAGATCCAGTAACTTAGTGCAGTTTGGGGAAAATTGTTTAAGAAATGTTTAATAATTCTTTTATTATGAAAATAGATCTTTGTTTGATTTTTGTTTGTATATGCTGTCAATTATAGTTCTTAGAAGGAAAATCGGAATCGGCAAAAATCGGTATAGGCAGGTCACACACAAAAAAATCGAAAATCGGAATCGGCCAAAAAAATTGCAATCGGTACATCTCTAGTAAAAACTAATTTATTTTTGTGTTTAACTCCAAAAGACCATTAGCCAATTAAAAGTATGTGTGAATTTTAATTATTCACTTTCAAGAGACAATCAAAATAAAGCCTGATGCCTTGGCAGCAATGTCTGAGACATGTACAGGTCGTTAGCTAGCTAAGTGAGCTAGACTGTCACAGCTCAGTCAGCTCGAACAGAGACAATGGACTCAGTTTCAGTTTCCCAGTATTCTATCCCAGTATGTCACATCACCACATACTTCCACACACAACATGGACTCCACCTGGTGATTCCAAGCTGTTCTCTCTAGAGAACTACTACTTCTGGGTTTTGACTTCCTTAGTTTTGGTTTCTGAGTTTGTCTTTACCCAGTTTAGTCCTGTTTGCTGATCATCCAACCTTTGACTGTTCTTCACTTTGAGTTTTGCCTCGTGCTTTTGACACAGATTACCTCTAGTGTATTTGTTTTTCACCTATACTTACCATGTTACTGTGGCATGTGTGCACTTTGCCTCTGCTCACCCACCAAATCAGCTGCACATTGCACAGCCAGAGAAATATGACGGTGATCCTAATACATGCCAAGGTTTCCTGCTACAGTGTTCGCTGTATTTCTCCATCCAAGAACTGACTGCAGACCACAACAAAATAGTGCAATTAGTGCGACTACTCACTGGAAAAGCACTCCCCTGGGCTACAACAGTATGGACACAAGGAGGTGAGATCACCCAATCATATGAAAGGTTTGTGGGGCTCTTTCACAATGATTTTGAGCATCCTCATGAAGGAAAATTAGCTGGTGAACATCCTCTCTCCCGAACACAATGGAACTGACCAAATGTTGGAGGAAAAGGGGTTTGTGTTTTGTTTTGGAGATCCACCCACATTATTGTATGATCCTGTTAGATCTGTTCCGAACTATATCTCTTTTTACCTAAGCATCAAGTACCTTTGCACCACTCAGGTATCAAACATGTTGTTTCAGCCCTCGTTGATGCGGGACCGGCAGAGAGTTTCATCAACCAGGATCTGGCCAAGAAACCCAAGTTAGACTTACAGCAACTCCAGTCACATCTACAAGTTCATGCCCTGGATGGGCAACTAGTTAGGAAAAGGCCATATCACTCACTCCACTCCTCCACTGATTCTAGACACCAGTGCTTTTCATTTTGAAGCTAAATCCTTCTTAGTTACTGTCTCACCCAATTTTCCCATTGTGCTTGGGCTTCTGTGGTTACAACAATGCAATCATATAGTCTCCTGGTCTGAGAGTAAGATTCTGCCATGGTCACCACAGTGGGTTCATTCAACCCTCAATCATATTTGCATCAACTACCATAGAAAGCCCTGAAACCGAACAAATCCCTGAAATTCCTCCCAAATACTTTGAGCTCTCTGAGATTTTCAAGAAAACCAAAGTAACTACCCTTACCCCACACCACCCATATGACTGTGCCATTGACTTGTTATCTAACACCACAGCACCTTGCTCAAGACTATACCCCTTTTCCATAGCGGAGAACAAGGCTATGAAGGAATACATCTTAGAAGCCTTGAATCAGGGCTACATGAGACCATCCACATCACCAGCATCTGCAGGATTCGCCTTTGTGCAGAAAAAAGGGGGTGGCCTTTGGCAATGCATAGATGATAAAGGCCTGAATTCAGTAACAGTCAAATATAGGTATATACGTCTGGTACCAATGGCACTTGAACAGCTTGGAAAAGCAAACTTTTTCACAAAACTTGACCTCAGGAGTGTCTACAATTTAATTCACTTTCGTGAAGGTGATAAATGGAAGATTGCATTTAGCACCTTCTTGGGCCACTATGAATACTGTGCCTTGCCATATGGACTGGTCGATGCCCTTGTATTTTTCAGGCATTCATAAATGATGTGCTCAGAGTCATGTTAAGAAAATTAGTATTTTTAACATATTGTTATTGAATACATAGATGGCATTTTGACCATATTCTCTATCCTTTGAGATCCAGGTCTATCAAGTCAAAAAGTCAAAAAGCAAAACTTTTCAGCAACTCCAGAATGCCCTCACTACAGCACCCATTCTCACCCAGAGAACACCCAGATCCTAAGCTTCCCTTTATTGTGTAAGTAGATGCCTCAGAGACAGGAGTTGGAGCAAACTTGCTCCAGTTGGAAAACTTCCACAGAATGCATTTATGATTTCAAAATAATAGAGAACTTTTAGCAGTCAGACAAGCACTTGAAGAATGGTGCCACTGGCTGAGGGAGCAGAGCATCCTTTTTTTGTATTCACAGACCATCATAATTTGTAGTATCTGAAAACACCCAAACAACCCCAGACAGGCTCGATGGGCCCATTTCTTCTCCTGATTCAACTTCACCATTTCATACAGACCATATATATATATATATATATATATATATATATATATATATATATATATATATATATATATATATATATATATATATATATATATATATATATGTAATACTTTTCATCCATTTATAATTACATTTAAAAGTTGTGGATCTTCTGAGAAACAAGATAGTTACTGTTATCACTTATGTCAAAGCAACTATAAACAAACGTTCCCTCACTAACCTCTCTTTTTTCTCTATACAGGTTTATAAGGGGAAAAAAAACACAGCTTGTCATATTACTGAGAAAACGGAAAGCACAAAGTATTTTCCTGTTGCAGAAAACTTCTGACCTTTGCAAAGCGTGAGACTCCTGAGACTCCTTCCATAAATGTTAAATAAACAGAAAATGTCACTGTATCAAAGATTCTGTATGCTATATAACACATTTTAAAATAAGTTTACTATTAAACTTAATTATGTAGAGCGTCCACCATAAACCCCTGTCAAAAAATCCCTGTGTAAGTTATTACTATAGAAACGATATTTGAATTCGAAACTTGTGCATGAATATAAACCTGTGATTTGCAGCTTCACTACTGTCAGCACTGGCATAAAACAAATTAATAATCTTCAGCCATGTTGACATTATGTGCAACATCATGCAATTGCTTTCCAACATAATCATTTGACATATCTGTATAGACGAAGAATGTTAGTGTAGGTCAGAGAAGCTGACAGATAAAATAGTAAGTGTGAGAGGAGTTATAATAATTGCCTCACCATAACCCTCTTCCTGCCGGAGAGAAAAAGAGAGCTGTTGGTTTAATTCTGTTTTTCACCATGAGTGCCTGAGTATTGCAATTTGACTAGCTGGGATGCGTGGAGTGAGAGAATGACTGAATTTAATAACACACAGCTTCGAGACCTTTCCATAAGGAAATACTCAAATGTAAGTCATCCGGTTGACAGAGCCAGATGACAGAACCACCGTCACCCAGCTGAGAGCCTGATTACTGATGTGGTTTTCCTCTAAAAATAAAATAACCTAAGGACTGTAATGTGGAAGACAGAGAAGCAGAAGGAAAACAGCATCCTTGCTTGCAGTTCACAGCCTTCTCCTGTACTGAGAGCTGATCTGATCTGACTCCTCTGTCTTTTCATTAAAAAAGTTAAACAAACCACTGCCGAAAGGCCTGGATGAAGCACCTCGATGGAGAGTTCAAGTTCAACCTACACATCAAAAAAAAAAAAAAACAGCTGATGGATGAGAAAGACAATGTGGAGCATAAAAGTCTTTTATTTGGTTATGTGCATATATGCATCCTCAGTGCTTTCTGGGTGAAAAAAAAGGAAATTATCTCCTATTTTATAATCAATCTAAAACAAATAAATCATTTTTTAACCTAATTTAATCTTAAATTAATTTCATAAACCATTTCAATAATTTTTAAAAATCATAAATTTAATTTAATGTAACTTTTCATACAAATTGAGTCATGCACCATTTTGAAATGCAGACACATTGTGATCCAAGTGTAAGAAAAAAGGAGTTGTTTGTTTTTGTTTTTGTTTTTTAACTGGACCATTTGATGACTTATTAGCTAAAGTCAAGTCATGTAAGTGAGGTCAGGTCAGGACAGGCCATACTGTCACTTTATAAAATGGAAACAGATGAAGATGCAGGTAATGCAGCTTTAATAAAAGTCCAGGCAAACAATCCAAATTGAAAAACAGAGTCAAAAACATGAACAGGCTATGGTCAGGCGATTTTCAAACAGGATATCAGAGGCTAGGCAGAAACACATGTAACAGAGTACATGATCAAGGTCAAACCGGCAAAGATGAGGCAGAAATAAAGGGCAAAAGAGCATATACTTCACAAAATTCAGGTGACTAAAAGTATCTTAATAAAGGATGCATGTGGGTATGTGTAATTGAATGCAGGCATGCACAATCAGAAATTTGGTGACTGAGAGCAAGGCAGCATGTGTGTGTTATGGTAAATAGGGTCCTTGGCAGCCATGTTTGTAGGCCACAGTGCATGTTGGGAACTGGAGTGTGTATTATGGGTTGACCTAACACAGACCAATTCAAGTCTATATACAGTATGCCAGGTCAACTCAAGTCAGGTCATGGCAAATGAAGTCAGGTAAGGCCAGGACATGTCAAGTCAAGTCAAGTCAAGTCAAGTCAAGTCAATTCAAGTCAACTGAGGTCAGGACAGGACAGACCAGGCCCAGTCAAGTCAAGTGAAAGTCAAGTTGATACAAGTCAGGTCAATTCAAATGAAGTCAGGTCAAGACAGTTCAGGCTAGTCCAAGTCAAGTCAAGTCAGATTTGGTCAGGGCAAATAAAGTCAATTCAAGTGAAGACAGTTCAGGCCAAGTCAAGTCAAATCAGGTCAAGGCAAAGAAAAGTCAAGTCACATCATGTCAGGAAAAGTCAAGTCATCTCAAGTCAAGTGAACTGAGGTCAGGACAGGACAGGCCAGGTCGGGTCAGATCAAGTCATGAAAGGCAAGTCAGATCAATTAACTCAAGCCAGTGCAAGTCAGGCCAAGTCAAGTCAATTTAGCCCAGACCAAGTCAAGTGAAGTCAAGTCAGTCAAGTCAGGTCACGGCAAATGAAGTCATGTCACCTCATGTCAGACCTGGTTGATTTCAGTCAGCTTTATTGTCATTCCACTCATGACAGAAGGATGTACACCTACATTCGAATGCTAGGACACCTACGTTCGAATGCTTTCAACACAATAATTCCTCAGCACCTGATTGGAAAGCTGAACCTGCTGGGCTTGAACACCTCCCTCTGCAACTGGATCCTGGACTTCCTGACTAGGAGACCTCAGTCAGTCCGGATCGGGAACAGCATCTCCAGCACCACCACACTGAGCACTGTGACCCCCAGGGCTGTGTGCTCAGTCCACTGCTGTTCACTCTGCTGACTCACAACTGTGTAGCAATGCACAACTCCAATCACATCATCATGTTCACCGATGACATGACCGTGGTGGATCTCATCAGCAAGAACAACGAGTCAGAATACAGAGAGGAGGTGCAGCCACTAACGGACTGGACAGGAGTCAACAACCTGTCTTTGAACGTGGAAAAAACAAAAGAGATGGTTGTTGACTTCAGGAGAGCACGGAGCACTCTCCGCTGAACATCGACGGCTCTGCCGTAGAGATCATCGAGAGCACCAAATTCCTTGGTGTTCACCTGACAGAGAACCTCACCTGGTCCCTCAACACCAGCTCCATAACCAAGAAAGCCCAACACCGTCTCTACTTTCTGCGAAGGCTGAAAAAAGCTCATCTTCCACCCCTCATCCTCACCACGTTCTACAGAGGAACCATTGAGAGCATCCTGAGCAGCTGCATCACTGCCTGGTTTGGAAATTGCACCGTATCGGACCGCAAGACCTTGCAGAGGATAGCGAGGACAGCTGAGAAGATCATCAGGGTCTCTCTTCCCTCTATCGTAAACATTTACACCACATGATGCATTCGCAAAGCCACCAGCATTGTGGATGACACCACACACCCCTCACACAAACTCTTCACCCTCCTGCCATCTGGAAAGAGGTACCGAAGCATTCGGGCCCTCACGACCAGACTGTGCAACAGCTTCTTCCCCCAAGCCATCAGACTCATCAATACTCAAAGACTGGACTGACACACACACTGAACACTGAACACCATCCCACTCCCACTCCCATTGCAATATATTGCACATTTTTGTATTGACTGTTAGTTTTTTTTGTTGCTACTGTATTTATAAAAATATCATATTTAATTTCTTGTCAGTATTATACACTTTACCTGGCTGCTACTGCAGTAACTGCTATATCCATATTTGGTATAAGCTAGTCTGCTGAATACTAAGTCATACCATGTTATGTTTACATTCACAGCGTTTTTTTAACTATATTATTATTCTTTTGCACCTGTCTTTTTCACTACTGTTATATCGGACATTTCCACACTAGAACTGTGTACTGGTCGGCGCTACACTGTCACTTATTGTGCCTATTGTTCCTGTTTAAGTAGTTACTGTACTGTCTAGTGTTGTTTGCATGTGCACTTTATATAAAAATGTGTAGGTCTTAGATAGTTCTATGTCATCTCATGCGGTTAGTGTGTTGTTTAATGTAGCACCATGGTCCTGGAGGAACGTTGTTTCATTTCACTGTGTACTGTACCAGCTGTATATGGTTGAAATGACAATAACAAAAGCCACTTGACATGACTTGACTTGACTTGTAATATTAGGAATTAAACATACAAAGTAGATGCCATTTCATACTTTCTTAAGTCAGACAAGCCTTCTGCAAATAGTACAAAAATGTCATTTGAATTTAAATTGTGTTTAATGTCCCATCTGAGATATTAAATCAGTTGACTACTTAATTAATTTCACAATGTTCACTATAATAAGAAAATGTCTGTAAAAGCGAGTAACAATGCTCCAGTGACATTTATGACATCTCTCTAAAGGATGTGTAGCTCTCTAGACATGAGAAAGGAATAAAATGACATTCTCATACAAGGTCTCAATGTTCTGTTTATCTGAATATTCATGCATCCATTTATTACAATGCACTAGGAGCTCCTGCTCTGCTGGGGGTGAGACAATAATTATATTATATCATATTATATTACATATATATATATATATATATATATATATATATATATATATATATATATATATATATATATATATATATATATATATATATTATATTACATTAATGTAAAATTAATTTACCTGTAGAATTTTTTTTTTCTGTGCTCACATCCCTAAACAAAGTTTAAACTCAAGTAGTAATTAAAAAGGTCTCATTCATTATATTAAAAAAATAAATAAATAAAAATCTAAAATGAAAAAACATTCCAGATTTTTCCTGACTAAATACCAAGAGAGCGGCATTAATGAGTGTTTTAAAAAATAAATTTTAAAGACGTACAAATGTCTGCTGAAGAACTGCTTTATATTTTTGATGTTGGTGTAAAGAGAGGAGACTCACACTTTTTAAATTCATTCTTCATTATGTCTTATTATAAAGCTGGAAGGCTATCTTTTACTAGAGCATCTTTCACACTTGTATGAAATTCCTTTCTTGTCTGGAACCTGTATGTTTGATACAACTCTTTCATCAAATGTCATCTCAGTTGCAGTGGTCTAAAGATCAGCCTTGAGGGCACTTTTATTCGCTGTTAGAAGCAAATGTACTCTCAGGAACTCTTAGCGTTTGAATTTGTAGAGCAGTGTCATGAGTTTTATATGTCGTTTCAATGTAGTGCATATTTTATTGATGTACTGTACACAAAAAGGAAAATAAATAAACCCTCCAAGGTTATTCACTCTGAATGCACTGAAATATGAAAGCATTCATGTGTCAGATTTCTGAGCCTCATTTCATTATTGCAATTGATTTCAAAATGTCTTCAAGCCCCGTTTGTTGCTACCGTAGCTGGCGTGTAACCAAGCAACCCGATCTGTCACTTTCCTAATTTCCTAATCAGTTTCTCGTGATTGAAGCACACACGCCACTAGTGACCGGTAAGTGACAGTTCTGTGCCACCATACGTTTTTCTTTCTCGCCTTTTTTTATTCCATTTGGATGTCATGTCATTTCAAGGATGGATCGGTGGATCTAAACGCGTTTTGCTGCCTCCAGTGCAATCTGGAATTTCAGCTATTGGATTTTGTTAGATTTATTGTATATTATCCTGCATTGTTTTGTACAGTATTGTGCTCATCTTTGTTTTGTGTGCTGGATGTAAGACTATTGACACAAGATGTCTGGACTGTGAATAAAAGTATAGTTTGATATCATCTGATGTCATCTAAAACCTTATTCCATAGTGCAGCATAAAATCCAAACGCAGTTTTGAAAAGGAATGACAGCCATGGTCACGATTTAATACAGCTCTATGTTTATTATACACCACTGATGAATTCTTTATTCTGATTGGTCAGAAGGTGTTGATTAATGTTCAGAAAATTTCTGACAGTAGTGCAGCTGGAAGTCGCAGATTTTTATTAATGTTATGTATAGCCGGTGCAGGCTGAAGAGTGGAGGAGAGTAGTCAGGATGCATGCGCTGGGGAGACGTCAGATAATGCGGCAAAGTTTATTGACACAAACAAAAAGGAGCAGTAATCCACAAACACAAAGAAATCGGAGAAAAAGCAGTAATCCAAAAAGACAGGGAACAAACACTTGAACCTAGGAAGTGGTCTGGGAACCACAAACTCGGAACTACGGACAAAGGAATAAAGACTACGGAATTTAAACTAAACTAAACTAAACTAAACTAATACAAAGCCACGCTAATACACCGCGATGAAGTGGACACAAACAGGGCTTTCAGTAGCGGAGTTCATTAACATTAAACAACATTAGATCCGCAACACCTGGAAATAATAATCACAAATTAAACCAATGAGGAAACAAGGAGGCGGGGACAGAGACATGACGTGAACACAATAACACATGCACATGGCCAAGGTAAACAAAACGAGAGGCTTTCTGACAGGAGGCGGAATGCACTCAGTGGAATGCGGAAGTAGGCTACGCTTCATGTTATTGCAAGAATGTTTTTTTTTTTTTAATAACTTTGAGAGAACTTTTAGAGAATGTTAGCCAAAGTTCTGAGAACGTTCCCTGTTAGCTGGGACCGAACCCCATTGTTTTTTCAAATGTGTTGGTTCTGACTGCAAAGGGACATTTTGTACTTTCGCAGCTTTTAAAGCTCATTTCTATCGGGTTCACAATGTGTCTGCACCCTCTGTTACTGCTAGAGCCTTTGTTACAGAATTTAAATGTGCTATTTCGTTGTGTGACCGTCAATTTCACACAGTTAATGAGCTTATATGCCACTTAAAAGAGCATATAGTGGAGGGGCGTGTCCTGAGCCATGTCCAGTAACAGGTTGTAAAAATACGTTCACTGTGAAATCATCATTTACTGCTCATATGTCCAGGAAACTTAGAGCATGTTCGGTTGATAGCATAAGTGACATTTACAGGGAAACTATTTCTCAGTCTTATACTGTCATTGCATGTGAAGATGCTTCCCAGAGCTCAAATGATGCAACAACAAATGAAAGCATTGAATTGCCACAGAATTTCAATGAGTCCTTTCTTAGGAATGTATGTTTACTGCACCTAAGATGATTAGAATCAGAATTTTGTAAGAATTCAGTGTCACAACCGTCTTGTGAAACAGACTCTGATGATTTTAGTGACATAAGTAATGGCAAAAACTTGCCAAGTTAAGTTAACTGGTTGGACTTGCTAAGTCCAACCAGTTCTTCACTGACAATCCAGAAACTAATTCTCTACGAGGATGCTTTTGAAATTGTCAATCCCCTCGGCTCTGCTAAGAAAAAGCCCAAAGTTGTTGCAGTCTATTTTTCTGTGGCTAATTTACCTGCTCATGTGTGGTCCAATTCTGATCACATGTCCCTTGTCTTACTGTGTGGAGAAAATGACCTAAAACAATTTGGAAGTGCTTAGGTTTTCTGAGAGTTGTTAGTGGATTTAAAAGATTTGGAGGAAAACGGAATAACATTCAAAGGAGCTCTGTATTGTATTGCTGGTGATAATCTGGATTCACACAGCATTGGTGGGTGTACTGAAAATTTCAGTCATTCTCAGTACTTTTGATGACATATTGAAATGTGAATTTCAAAATGATGACCCAAATTTTTGTGGTCCACAGCGCTCCCCTGAAAGTTACGATTATGCTGTTTGTGATCTACAAACTGAAGACAGTCAAGACAACAAAGGCATAACGGTAAACTCTGTTTTCAGTACTCTGAAATCGTTTCATGTTTGCCAGCCTGGTCTCCCACCTTTTTTAGGCCATGACATATTTGAGGGTGTCTTATGCTATGATGTTGCATTGTACTTGACGTATTTCATTAAGAAGAAGCAATGGCTTATATATTCAATTTTGAACCGTCACATCAAGCAGTTCAAGTACGAAGGAACTGATGCTCTCACAAAGCCATGTGCTGTCAATTCTGAGGTGTCCAAGCTTTCAGGGCAAGCCATTCAGAATTGGAATTTTTTATGGTTGCTTCCTGTATTAATTGGTGACAAAGTGCAAAATCCAAAGGTTTAATTAAAGATATTGTTGATAGGATTTGTGCGCATCAACACAGGTAGCCTATCTTGACATTCAAATCCAATAATATTTGGAATCAAGAAAGTCTTTATTTCCTGAGAGTCCACTAAAACCAAAACATCATTTCTTGCGGCACTATCCGGCACTATTTTTAAATTTGGTCCCTTGATTAGATTATGAACGATGCGTCTCGAAAATAAACACAGCTACTTCATGAGATGTGCCAGGCATTTGAAAAACTTTAAAAACGTCTAACTTTATCCGAAAGACATCAGATGTTTCAGGCATATCTTTCAGCTGGGCCAGGATGCAGCCAGCTTCTGCAAGTCAAAGACAGTTGCACTTTTTACCCCAACCTTTACAGTGACACAATTAAACATGCAGTGAGAGAGTTTAGCTTTACAGAAATCAATACTAGTGTATCCACAAACATAGTGTATAAAGGTACATCATATAAAAAGGGTCATTTCCTTGTGTCAAAAAATGATAAGTCCATTGAGTTTGGAGAACCTCTCATTATTTTAATTCAAAATGATGCCGTTGTGTATTTTGTGACGGAAATACATAAAGCTGACTATCATTCTGAATACCATCTGTACTCTGTGACAAAACAGAGTCTTTGCATTGTCTTAACATTAACGACTTGGTAGATTTTTATCCGTTACCATTGTAACGAATCAAAGGCATTACTAGCATTATTCTTTTCCACCAGAATAATAAAATGGGTCAACTTTAAACATGAAACGAAACAGAAGCGCACGCTTGGATTCAACGCACCTTTTTAAAGGAGACGAGTTTTAAAGCGTGCCCGCATTATCTACCAGAATGTGTAGTAACTCGGATGAATCTGCAACGTTTAAATTAATATTCTCCACCAGTTATGATTTATGTAACAAATTAAAAGCAAATTAAACACGTTTAAATGTATTTTCCAATTTATATAAGGAATTAGCTTGAATGGCGTGAAATATATCTATATATCTAATCAACGCGTGTTGTGACCAGTTATAAATATACATCAGCCATGAAAGGGAATTCATGTATGCGCACATATACATATAGATAATTAACTACAACGGATTATAATTGATTATACATTAATTATGTATGTGGCCTAGATCAGCTTTATGAACTCTAAAGAGTGAGTTTATCCTTCTGGCCAGGAAGAATTAACTCAAGAAGTTTGTTATTAAAGATAGAGCGGGTAATCGAGATAGCAGCGTTTAATTGACTCAGCATGTGACCAAAACAGAGAAAATCAAGTGTGGGATAATAGATTTTAATAGCTATATGTAACTATGGATACACACGACTAACTCTAAGCAAAACATACATATATACACATCTATATACAGGGAGAGAAAAGGGATAGAGAGAAAGTAATGAAAGAAAGGGAAGCAGACAAAAACACAACTATTTAGCCTTTTTCAGAACCAGCATGATCTTAATTCTCCTGTAACACAGGGGTCCAATCTTAAATGCAGATATAGATGATATAGATCATTAACTATACTTGCATAGCCTCGGGGTTGACAGTTTGCGTGAGGTCATGTAGAGTTCGCTGGTTCGTTGTGCCGTTTGAAAAGGCGTGAAGAGGTTGCATCCTTTGTCCGGGACAGAGATCCTGGCTTCCTCTTCCCGGGGCACGTGGGCCCGGGGGAGAGAAACCGGAAGGAGTGTAGGAGTGAAGTTAAAGAGTGAGAAGTGAACTCTAACTCGAGTTGCAGTGAGCGTGGTGTTGTTTTAAAGACAACACCAATGCACACGCCTCTTTGGGCTATGGGCCAATCAGGAAGTTGGGTTTGCATGTCCGCATGAACTCTCTTTGTCTGGTCTCGGACCCTAATTTAAATGTCCAGGGAGGAGCTGGCTTATACCGTGTTATAAATGAAATTAAGAGAAAACATGAAATGATGTATCCCATTGCAATATGATATGCATAATCAATCTGGGTATCTCGAGACGATTAACTACATACCAAATTCGATGGATTTGTAAAGAATATTACAAATAAAACCTGGTTACAGACATTTAAAATGATATGCTAGATTAAAACTATCTAAAGTCATCAAGGTTAGTTACATAAACACACAATATATGTAAACAAGATAACATCACACTATTTAGACATCGAATAATTACATATAATTACACGTTACATTGAAGAGAGAGAGATTTCTCCATTGTGTGTGTAAGGTAAGCGCGCGCGTGTGTGTGTGTGTGTGTGTGTGTGTGTGTGTGTGTGTGTGTGTACGCGCGTGCGCGTGTGTATGTCCAGAAGAGGGGGCTGGCGTTCTTCTAATGTCCCACCGGTCCTTGGTCACGTCATGGTGACCTTAGGGAGGACGTTTTCTCCTCTGGCCTGCTGATTCTGAGGCTAAATCTATGTGGTCGTAAACCGAGATTAGATCAGAGATTTACAGGCCCTTGGTCGGAGTTTTGGTGGACCCCTGCTGACGAACTAATCATGAAGTTTCCCAGACGTTCAGTCATCAAAGGTTTCTTTTATTGCAGGGGTAAGTCCTTTGTGGGTCCCAGAGAGACTTTTTGCATTCCAAAGGGCATCTGGCCGCAGGAGGCCTCTCGGGGTTATTCTCGGTCACCTGAGTAACGAAATTTTCTATGTTCTGTCTGGGTCAATCCAGAAATCAGTTTGAGCATAGTCATACGCTACACCATCATACATTGTTAACGGGCATCGAGTCATTCCACTGAAACACAGTGTGTGGTCGAAATAAAGAGGTCTTGGCCACAGTGGTGGAGAAACCATACTAAAAATGCTCATGTATGCAGTTTTTTTTTTTACTTTTAGTAAAAAAGTTTAAATCCTCACACACATTATATACTCAAAAGAAGAGGCTCCTCTTATATGTACAGTGTTATTTCGCTAAATGTCTAATTACTACTTACTTGATTCCAGAAATGACTGACTTGGAGAGAACATTTCTACACATAGCCATCACTGAGGTCTTGCCTGAGCGTCCAGGGGTGGCAAAAGATATCTTAGAAGAGACCTTGTAATCCCTTGGCTTGGAGACATATGATGATTTTAAGTTTTTTGAGAAAGCTGATTTGCTGTCAGCGTTGAGGCCAGTTCAAGCCCGAAAAGTCCTTGCTGCTTGGAACCTGATGTGTAAGTCATGTATTGCAGTACAGAATGCAACCAGAGCCCAAAGTAGCTTGCGTAAAACATCTAAAAGGTTGCAAATATAAAAACATTCACATGGTGTTCAATCAGCCTCTTCCAACAGCTCCCAAAGGCCCAACACAGACTGGGTGGATACCTTTCTTATACCATGGGATAAGTTCCCAGAGGAACTGATGCAGTTATTGGAGAGAGAAAAATGACCAAGTCCACAAATTAGAAGAGAGATGGTCTGGATTGTGGTTCGTGAGATGATGCGAAAAAAAGTTCTTGCCCAAGTAAAAAGAATGCTACTGAAGCTGCCAAAAAGATGGTGGCAAAATATCCTAAATCTCTGCAAGATGTAAAAGAGGGAGAGTTAAGCAATTGCAATATAGGATTGAAAATGTGAAGCGATCTACGACCCCAAAAATAAGAAAACGAAAGCATCGCACTGATGAGTCTGACACAGATGAAGTCCCTCCAGAACAGAGAGCAGCAATCCAGGATACTTATGGATGCATTAACTGGGATTTAAAACTCCTGCCCCTTGGAGAGACCCTAGAGAGCCAGCAAGAAAAGAAAGAAAAACTGAAGATGATGCCTCAGCAAACTGATGCAAATCTAGAGGAGGTCAAACATCTAATGAACTTGACTTTCAACACACAGCGTAAACCAGGGGAAAATATAAAATGCCTCCTGGAAGAGTGGCTGTTTTGGTTCAACGAACTTGGCATGGCAGTCCACTTCAAGGAACTCACCAAGAATTGGTCTTAAAGACACTTTCACACGGAATGTAGATCTGAAGGGGAAACGACTCTTGAACTATTTGAAATACTGTTGGTGTGAACAAGAACAAAAAGTTCCAACATGCTGTAACACACCTGAAAGTGATGAGGGGAGAACTGAGTGGTTGCTCTGAAGATGTCAAAGAGATGTTGCTACTTTTGCTGTCCTACTTTAATGAGAAGGAATACACAATGTTCTGTTATGTGGAGGACACCTGGGGAATTAGGGGAATTACAGATGGAAGTTAATTTGACTCCCATCATTGTTGTGTGTGGTAAGTTAATATTTTTTCCCCTTTCTTGGTCTTTCTTTCAATTTCTCTTTTATTTCAAATTTTTTTCTTCCTTTCTGTCTTTTCTATGTATTTGGACACAGATTCTTGTTGCACAATGTTTTTTTTTTTTTTTGTTACTGTAATATATGTTTTTAGAATTTTGTTTGAATTTTTTTCTTTTTAGGTCGATACTGCTTTTCTGCGAAACGGTTCATGCTGTTTGTGGCTCGAAACATTATACTTGACAACATCCCCTCCTTCATTTCCACCCTGTGCATGATGTTTGGGAGCTATTATTGCTTCAACATCCATTACCCATCAGAGGTGGCATCAACCCTGGTGTTTCCGCAGAGGTGTGTCTTCTTGGATAGGCTTTATGCAACATTTTCGATTTATTCACCTGAAAAAAATGTAAGATAGTTGATGCTTGGGGGTTAGGGGACTTGTCATTTTACCTTTTTACTATTATAAGTAGTTAATAGCCACTTTAATAATATTTACTTTTTTTTTTATTTAACACTTCACTTATTTAATTATTAATAGCTTGACTAAAAAAAGTTTGTGAAGTTATTGTTTCTGTTAATAAAGCTATTTTATTATTAATACAGTCGCCTGTGTTTCTTCTTTCCCAAGATGTTTTTTTCTCATCAACTCAGAGAAGGGCACTAAAGTGGAGAAGACAAACACATCCTGTCTTCACGTGAACCCAAGAGTACTTACCTTGATTCAGGAACTTTCAGATCATGAGTGGCGTGATCTCTGAATATGGACTGAAATCGGTAAGATTTCTGACATGTAATGACGTGCCACATTCCCAGCTTGAAGGATTGTTTCAGCTCCTATGCTTAGATCTTCAAGATTAAGATGCAAGTACGTTTTTCAGTAGAAAAGGGGTGTTGGATTTACTGGTTTAAAATGTGTTTTTTTGGTAAATTACAACAGTTTTATACTAAAATGTACAGTTTTTAACTATGAAGTTGTTTACATTTTTAATGTATTTTTACTGAATTATTCTGGCAACCACAGCTGCCAGACTTTTTTTGTAAAAAACAACAGAATTTTTCTTTACAGTGCACACACACACACACACACACACACACCTATTTGGACAAATAAAATAATAATAAATTGTCATTTCTAATGCTTAGTTGTAAATCCTTATACACAGTCATAGACAGATATTTATAGACCTGACTGTATATGATGGTTTATATATGATTCATTTATCAGGTGTGATTTTATTTATCAGTTCAATGTGCAATTTTCAGGCAATAATGTTCAAATCATATAAAAACATATGATCATGTGGAAAATGTATGTGATTTTTCTCTAAGGGAAGGCCTTGCAGAAGGTTATTTTTTCCTGAGTAGTTCACTAAACACTGTGCTTGCATGGTTCTGCATGCTTCAAAGTCCCCATGTTCACAAATTAAACAAACAGAATTGACTTCACGCTATCACCCTGTACCCTTCGCCTCAGGATTTACTTGGGGATTATGAAAACACGGGTTATTGCAGATTATCATCAAATGCCAGACCATCAGGTTCATTTAGATAGACTGAAATAAACAGCTCCTGCATATGCAGCATATTTAATCACTTAATGATGTACTCAAGTTATTTACTCGAGTCAAAGTGCAATAATTCAAGTAAATAAATCACTCTGGTAAAAGCTGGAGTACAGCTTAAAATTCTTGACAAGTTACAAAAGTATAAACACTTATTTTTCTTTAAGTATGAAAGTAAAAGTAGAAGAAATTTTAGTTCCTCGTGGTTTAACCAGGGAACCAAAAAACATTAGATAAGATTAACAACAGCTTTATACCTCATCTCTCAAATGTTAGCTAGCATGATCATAACTAGCTAAATGCTAATATCTAATGCTGCGTTTGACGTATTACAGAAGTGAAGTCATAAATGAATCATGTTTCAGAATCACGTGGAAATAAATGAGTCATGTGTCAATCACATTTGGGAAAAAATGAATCGTGACAGAATCAGGTGGAAATAACGAGTCGTGTCAGAATTACATGTGGAAATAAATATATCGTGTCAGAATCACGTGTGGGAAGAAATGAAGTGTCAGAATCACGTGGAAATAAGTGAGCCATGTGTCGGAATCACATGTGGGAATAAATAAATCGTGTCAGAATCATGTGGAAATAAATGAGTCAAGTGCCAGAATCACATTTGGGAATAAATTAATTGTGTCAGAATCACACAGGAAAATAAATGAATCATGTGTAAGAAACATGTGGGAATAAATGAATCATGTGTCAGAACCACATGTGGAAATAAACGAGTCATGTGTCAGAATCCCATGTGGAAATAAATGAGTCGTGTCAGAATCACATTTGGAAATAAATGAATCGTGTCAGAATCACACATGAAAATAAGTGAATCGTGTAAGAATCACATGTGGGAATAAATGAATCATGTGTCAGAACCACATTTGGGAAAAAATTAATCATGTGTCAGAATCACACAGGAAAATAAATGAATCATGTGTAAGGACCACATGTGGAAATAAATGAGTCATGTCAGAATCACGTGGAAATAAATGAGTCAAGTGCCAGAATCACATTTGGGAATAAATTAATCGTGTCAGAATCACACAGGAAAATAAATTAATCATGTGTAAGAAACATGTGGGAATAAATGAATCATGTGTCAGAACCACATGTGGAAATAAATGAGTCATGTGTCAGAATCACATTTGGGAAAAAATTAATCATGTGTCAATCATGTCTGGGAAGAAATGTATCATGTGTCAGGATCACGTGGGATTAAATGAATAGTGTCAGAATCACATGTGGAAATAAATGAAACGTGTCAGTCATGTGAGAATAAATGAATCGTGTAAATATCAATATATGATTCAAGGAGGAAATCATGTGAAAATAAATTATGTGAGTGTAAATATCTCGTGCAAATAATTAGTCAAGTGCAAAAATCACATGGAAATAAACGAACCATGAATATCTTTTTTAAAATCACATTGTTCCTGCTACCTCACAGTAGGTTAAAAAAGTAAGCCAGCTTACTCATCATGCAATAATCCCCATGTCTTGGGTTTTGTTTGCTGTAAGCCAACAAACTCATTTTTAGAAACATTCACATAATGAGTAATTTGCATAGGGGCGTACATGACTCCGTCAGAGAGGGAGAGAAATTTTTTTTTTTTTTAAAGAGCACAGTAATGATGGAAGATGGGCTTTCCATACAAGAGCCTTCATTTTAGACATTATGTGGAAATTATAAATGTAATTCCAGCCTGCAGAACATCCAAAGCTCGGCCCATTATATGAAGTGGCAATCTCATGGTCCATAATGTTTATGTCATCATCCTGAGCATGAACATCTGCATCTACATTTATTATCACCATCAAAAGCACCATAACAGGAGAGAAACCAAAAGAAATCTCAGTCCTTTTTTGCTTACTCCATAATGGCAACAGATTTGCTGTTGATGCCTTGAGGCTTTTTCTTTTTTTTTTTTTTCTCCAACAAGCAGCAAATGATGGCTTTGGTATAGGATCTAATTTGTGATTTCCACTCTCTGGATCTTTGCATAATTGCACAGCAATTGGTGTGATACGGCAAACAGATGCTGGGATCTGGCAATTGAACTAGTTACGGAGGAGAAATGAGTGTCGGAGGGGTGAAAGAGGACAAGATTTATCCTTTGTAGAGTTCAGATTGAGGGCAATGTGTTTATGTGGAATTTCAGTGTTGTAGTGAGTGATAGGAAAAGAGGAGAAGAGGAAGAGAAAGCATTCAAACAAGAAAGCATTTCTTTCTTTTTTATATTTCTTTCTTATAGTCTTGTTTATAAATCACTAAATGCCCTTGAGATGTTAGAAATAACACTAATTGCTATCAGACATCTCCGATCGGAAAGGTCTGGTCAGCTAATCATGACCAGAGTTAGTGCCTAAAGCCGGGTAATGGGAACTTCCAGAAATAGGCAATTCATCATTCTCCTTCCTTCCCTAATTAAATTATCTTTTTTTTTTTTAAAGTTTTTATTTACACATATTGCCTGTTTTTCTTTTTCTTCAAGAAAAGAAATAGAGTCTGTACCACAAGATAGCAGTACGAATCAGAAAGCCAGATTGAAATTTGCAAAGAAATACAGAGATGAGTCACAAAAGTTCTGGAACCAAGATTAACCTCTACCAAAGTGATGGAAAAGCCAAAGTGTGAAGAAATAAAGGATCTGCTCATGAACCAAAACATACAAGCTCATGTGTGAAACATGGTGGAGGTAGTGTCATGGCTTGGGCTTGCATGGCTGCTTCTGGAACAGGCTCACTAATCTTTATTGATGATGTAGCTCATGATGGTAGCAGCAGAATGAATTCAGAAGTTTACAGAAACAATCTCTCTGCCAATTTACAGAGAAATACATCCAAATTAATCAGGAGGAACTTCATCATTCAGCAAGACAATGATCCAAAACACACTGTCAACTCAACAAAGGACTTTATCAGGGGGAAAAAGTGGAAGGTTTTAGACTGGCCAAGTCAGTCACCAGACCTTAACCCAGTTGAGCAGCATTTCACCTCCTGAAAATGAAACTGAAGGGAGAAACCCCTGAAACAAACACCAACTGAAAGAGACTGCAGTAAAAAGCCTGGAAAAGCATCACAAAAGAAGAAAGCAACAGTTTGATGATGTCACTGAGTCACAGGCTTGATGCAGTAATTGCAAGCAAGGGATATGCAACCAAATATTAAGTGTTATTTACTTTCATTTACTTGAAGACTTATCTGTTCTTATACCTTTTTTTCACCTAAAAATTGTGCGGTCTGATACAAAAGTTTCTATGTTGTTTAACACATCTAGATTTAATACCAGGAAATAAAAGCTGAAATCTCAAACTCTCATTTATATTATATTATATTATATTATATTATATTATATTATATTATATTATATTATATTATATTATATTATATATATCACATATATACTGTAGGTTATAGCACAGATTTTCAACTGGATTTAAGTCTTAACATACAGTATATTTTCACCTAAATGAAGATGCAAATACAGATGTCTGGATGACTGGAGCAGACTTTCCTCAAGAATTTGCTTATGTTTTGCTCCAAATGCTGAAAAGCAACCCTAAAATATTATGCTACCACCACCATGCTTGGTGATAGGAATGGTGTTACCTGGGTGTTGGGCTGTACATTATGTTTTGGCTTGGTCTAAACCATTATGCTTTACCTTTGGACCAAATGGTACAATTTTAGTGCCATCAGACCACCAAATCATTTTTCTAAAAGTACTTAGAAGTTGCTTTTGTCAGAATTGGACTGTCTCATAAGTGGCCTTTCTTTGAAGCAGCTTCCTTCTGGCCATTGTAAGAGTGAGCTCTGTAGCCCCTTCAGTGTCAGAGACTCTTAGGCACGTCTCTGACAATTGCCCTTCTCGCCCGAGCACTCAGTTTGGCTTGATCTTCGTACTGTCTTGGTTGTGCCATATTTATTTCCACTTTGCTATAATGGATGTCACAGTGCTCCTAAGAAGGTCCAAAGCTTTGATCTAATATGCCAGTTTAGCTGTGAAACCTCCCAGAGTCAGAGATATTTTATTATGCAAGCACAAAATTGGACACAGGTGGATTTAAAATGTGAATTTTTGTTTGCTAAAATAAAGGGGGGTGAATACTGATCAATTGTGCAGATTTTAGACTCCATATTAAAAAAAAAAAAAAAAAAAAAAAATTCTGAAGTTTCATTTCTGTACAGACTCACTTTAAAATGACAGCATGCCACACAATGTTTTATCCCATCACATGTAGTTAAGTATGTATTTGTAGTCTTACGTATTTGTTGTCATGCATCATAGTCTGAAAACACTTGTCCCCCTTATAGGATTTATTTATAAAATATTTGACCTAAAAAATATGACCTCAGTGTTTTATTGTGTATGACTGAAAAGTTTTTCTGAGTAAGCCTTATCCTCGAAGATAAATATCACTGCA
The DNA here is from genome assembly GCA_023630585.1 of Cranoglanis bouderius. Classification (NCBI taxonomy): domain Eukaryota; kingdom Metazoa; phylum Chordata; class Actinopteri; order Siluriformes; family Cranoglanididae; genus Cranoglanis; species Cranoglanis bouderius. The sequence goes on from CM042550.1 coordinate 16,990,008, forward strand.
TGTTTACCTTTCTTTCAGCGTAATTTATTTTGAACTTCACATGAATTCTAGATGCCATTTGCTATGACTCAGACATTGATGTCTGTACAAACTCAAATGAGCAACGATCTTGTGAGTGGATTTTGGACAGGTACAAGCATTACGAGTGAGTTGACATGCCAGGGGTCACACGGGGGGAGGCAAGGACTTCCTCGTATTAATCGCATTGCTTATTTACATACTCAGGAATGAAAAGAGCTAGAAAAGATGACTAGCATTGACAAAACTTGTACATTCGTTTGCACAGAAATGTCACAGAAATCTTTTTCCTTTTTACTGTATTTTTTGAGTGAAGAGACACACCAGCTCCCTGCTGAAGAGCGGTTATTTCCAAAGCACAGGTCCGGACAATTCATCATTTGAGACTGCAAATGCATCACATGACATGGCAAATAGAAAAATGGCATTCTCCTTCCCTGACATTTACATATATGAAAGTCTAACAGAATGATGGCGCGCACAGCTTGACACTCATAAAATCAAATTTAAATTTCATTTGAGTGAGCTCATATTGCAGCTTGGGCCCAAATCCACCTCATATCTGTAATTCATGTAGACGTAAATTCACCATCTACACTCACAAACACTACATTTGCCATATCTGTCACATGCTGGGTACAAATTTATTACTGTATATTTGCAAATCATTCACAGGAACACTTGCACAAGGAACGCGGTGCTCAAGAAAATCCAGTTAGTTTGGAAAAAGCGATGATATCCTACATTTCTCTCCTGGGTTTTTTGTAAATTTATTAAAACGAACACTCCCTAATGTGAACCTCGGCTGATCGGCTCCCAATCATATAATTGTCTATGAGTTATTGTGATTTTATGTATGGATTACCCAGTCAAGTTTAACTCACTTATTTATTTTAACTCATTCTTTTCATATTAATGACTTGAAATAAAGTGATAAAGCCATAAATTAATATGAGCTATAATAAATTAGCACTAGCTAGTCAATTAGCACAAAAGTAATGCCACAATCTGGTTGAGCTGCATTACTGGAAGATTCTGGGTGTGTCTTGATCAGCTCCCTACTGTAGGTGGTGAATCAGTATATGGTGTACACGAGTTGGGGCACTGGTAAGGACCCTGGTTCACTACACATTGGGACACTGGTAACTCAATTTCCGGTGATATGACTCGCATTGTAAAACATCACCAAAAATTTAAAGTTTTACGTGTCATATAAATTTGTTAGCTTAATCAAATGCATTTCTGTCGTGGTACTTCAAGCAGGATCACAGGCGAGTTAGTGGATTTTTAAAAAATCATTAAACACTTAAAAGTCGTTAGACTCAAACAAACCGTATATAGAAAGTTTTCGAGCTGAAAGGCTTCAGAAAACATGATGTCATTTCCAGTAAGGGAACATAGTGAGCATCGATGCTCCTGGGTTTTTGCGGTGCACTGTGGGATTATTTAGGGAGCAAACGTTCTAACGCTTCTAAACCTGAAGGCCTGTGATGAATAAAAGGCAGCCTGGCTTATGAGAGTGAATCAAAATGGACAAATGTTTGCTTTGTCCTGTCCTTCCTCCTCAACTGCACTTTTGCCGGATTTCTGAAACAGAATTCAGTGACGTTATACATGACATGTTTATATCGCCTCCAACTCCACACCGGCCAAATCAACAGATTTCCAGATTCATGCTGGAGAAGCTTCCACAGCCAAGTGTGGCAACTAAAGATGTTACACGCAGTGACTCAGCGGTTATGTTTCCATCCAAATGTTTCATAAGAATGCCAATTATTGTGTTTTTTTTTTTTGTTTTTTTTTGTTTTTTTAATCAACTGTGATTATGCTGTTTCATTCTGGAGAGAAACAACAAGATGAAATAAGAACACACTGCCATCAAATCTATTTCTGGTATTCTCTATCACAGCTTCTAATTATGGATAAAGCAACTTCCTGCATTTCAGCCAAGCATGGGGGCTAAATCATTTTCTATTCCCACCTCTCCATCAAATTCCTGTACACAATTGCTAACCCACCTAAATAGTAACACAAATTGGTAAAATTACTCACATATACAAGCTATTGTTCAAGACGTACAATAGAGAAACTTCATCCTTACATTGAGTAATTGTTTCCATTATCCCTTCTTGTATTTTCTCTCTCAACATGTCAATGTTTCCGACTCAGCCCAACATGATAGACTGCTTGCAAAAGCTAGACTTATATTTTAAATTTCTGCCATTTCCATTCAAGTTTTATTATGTACAGATTTGAATTTTGTATAAAAACTGATGGATAGAAACCCCACTTGAGAAACCTATTTAAGGATAAATTGGCTCTGCCAGCCAAGTATAAAGCCCATTACCATTTCTGCTAAGATGGTTGAGAAGAGGAAATTGGCAAGTGCAATTTGAAAGAGGGCTAGGGAGGTGCTGAGGAACTTTATTGGAGATTTATTGGTCTATTTAGAATCAACTTTGTTCATTCTACTGAGAGATACAAAGAGGACTTGAAGATGCTATTAATTAAGCAAGGCATTTAACTAGCCTCTGGTTATGTTCAGAACTGTTGCTGCTTCTAATAGTTGGAATTAAACTCATTCATTTATTCATTTGTCTACAGTTGTGTTACGACCCATAGGGTGAAGGAGATGAGTAGGATGTATGCGCTGGGGAAACGTCAGTTAATATTGAAAGGTTTATTCCAAAAAAACCACAGGAATCCACAACAAAAATGACAAACCATAATCCAGGCAGTGATCAAAAAAAGAGCAGGAATCCAAAAAGGGAATTAATCCACAATGGCAGTAATCAAAGCACAGGAAGAAATACACGAGGCAAGTAGGTGGTTTGGGAACCACGAACACAGAGCTACGAACTAGGAAACTATACTAACGCTAAACTATAATAATCTATAATATCGCTAAAGCTAAACAAGAAGAGTGATCTGGAAATCACGAGAACAAATCGCACGGTACTAGAGAGGTGATCTGGAAATCACGGGAACAAAGTGCACGGTTAAACACATCTAATCAAAACTATAAGATACTAGACTATACTAATACTCCACCCCAAAGCGGAAACGGAGCGGCGTATTTAAACACATATCAATCACATGTCCAAATCACAAACACCTGACATCAACAAACATGAACCGATGTGATATGAGGAGGCCAGGTCTCCTCGTGGACCTCCGGTGTAAGCAGGCCAGGAGAGGAGGTTTCCTCTTGAATCTCTGACTGCTGCTTGGGGCTGGAGGTCGCCTTGTTAACCTCCCTGAGCAGCTCCGCTCTGGAGACCTTCTGCTGGGCCTCCGGCTGGAGCTCGGGGCTGGAGGTTGCCACGTTAACCTCCTTGAGCAGCTCCCTTGAGGAGACCTCCTGCTGGGCCTCCTGCTGGAGCTCGGGGCTGGAAGTCACCACGTTAACCTCCCTGAACAGCTCCGCTGTGGAGACCTTCTGCTGGGCCTCTGGCTGGAGCTCGGGGATGGAGGTCGTCATGTTAACCTCCTGGAGCAGCTCCTCTGTGGAGACCTTCTGCTGGGCCTCTGGCTGGAGCTCGGGGCTGGAGGTCGCCATGTTAACCTCCAGGAGCAGCTCCCTTGAGGAGACCTCCTGCTGGGCCTCCTGCTGGAGCTCGGGGCTGGAGGTCACCACGTTAACCTCCTTGAGCAGCTCCACTGTGGAGACCTTCTGCTGGGCCTCCAACTGGAGCTTGGGGCTGGAGGTCGCCACATTAACCTCCTTGAGCAGCTCCGCTGTGGAGATCTTCTGCTGGGCCTCCAACTGGAGCTCGGGGCTGGAGGTCGCCATGTTAACCTCCAGGAGCAGCTCCCTTGAGGAGACCTCCTGCTGGGCCTCCTGCTGGAGCTCGGGGCTGGAGGTCGCCACGTTAACCTCCTTGAGCAGCTCCACTGTGGAGACCTTCTGCTGGGCCTCCAACTGGAGCTTGGGGCTGGAGGTCGCCACATTAACCTCCTTGAGCAGCTCCGCTGTGGAGATCTTCTGCTGGGCCTCCAACTGGAGCTCGGGGCTGGAGGTCACCACATTAACCTCCTTGAGCAGCTCCGCTGTGGAGACCTTCTGCTGGGCCTCCAGCTGGAGCTCTGAGGGAGCCCTCCTGTGGAGCCACTTATGCACCCGCCAGCTGCCCTTGAAGCAGCCTTGGGAGCAGAAGTAGCTGCTCCTGACTCCCTGGTTCCTGCAGGTGGGACACTGCAGGATGGCTGGTCGGGTGCATCCCTCGGTGGCACACTCCTGGGTTTGGGGATGAGAGGTGTAGGCCGCCACGTTAGCCCGCTTACTCTCGTAGTACTCCAGGAATGTATGACTAGGTCGGTTGCCCAGACGATCCTTTCCCAGAAATGTCCTGAGGTCAGGTTGGAAGTCTGGGCTTCCAAACACCTGGACCAGTAGATCCACAAAGCCCGAAACTGTTTGGAGCTGCGGAGATCTACTGGTTAGGTGAAGCTTCGCCCATTGGCGAGCGGAGCCGACCAGACGAGAGAGGAGGAACCCCAACCACTCTTCTTCATCAGGTTTGGGGTCCTCCAAGCTCAAAAAATAAAGTTGTGCCTGCAAAATGTAGCATTGTGGCCAAGTGGAAAAACCGTCGTATTCATCTGGAGGATAGATGAAAGTCCACTGAGGAAAAAACATAGAATTACTTGCAGGCATCTTAATTGTAGCGTGGCAGGGCGTGGCGTGGCGTGGCGTCGCTTTCCCCGCTGCATCCATTTTTAGGCGAAGTATTCTGTTACGACCCGTAGGGTGAAGGAGATGAGCAGGATGCATGCGCTGGGGAAACGTCAGTTAATATTGAAAGGTTTATTCAAAAAAAAAACACAGGAATCCACAACAAAAATGACAAACCATAATCCAGGCAGTGATCAAAAAAAAGAGCAGGAATCCAAAAAGGGAATTAATCCATAATGGCAGTAATTAAAGCACAGGAAGAAATACATGAGGCAAGTAGGTGGTTTGGGAACCACGAACACAGAGCTACAAACTAGGAAACTATACTAATGCTAAACTATAATAATCTATAATATCGCTAAAGCTAAACAAGAAGAGTGATCTGGAAATCACGAGAACAAATCGCACGGTACTAGAGAGGTGATCTGGAAATCACGGGAACAAAGCGCACGGTTAAACACATCTAATCAAAACTATAAGATACTAGACTATACTAATACTCCGCTCCGAAGCGGAAACAGAGCGGCGTATTTAAACACATATCAATCACATGTCCAAATCACAAACACCTGACATCAACAAACATGAACCAATGTGAAATGAGGAGGCGGGGACATGACACGAACGAAAACATAAGCACATGGGGAAACACAGGAGGCGGAGACATGACGTGAACGAACACATGAGAACACATAGCAGAGGTAAACAAAACGTGAGTTCATGAATGAAACGTCCATCGGAGAGTTTTTGAATAGCGCTGGAAAGCACGCAGTGGAATGCAGAAGCACGCCACTCGCCACTCTTTGCAGCGTAGCAAGGGCTGGAGAAGAGGAAACCTAACAAGTTGCCCTGAATCCAGAGGCAGATCCAGATCCTATCCTAGGAAGACTGGGTGCAAAGCGTGAATACACCCTGGATGGGACTCCAGTCCACTCTAGGGCATCTAAAGGATGGGTGCAAAGCGGGAACGCACCCTAGATAGGACTCCAGTCCACTGTAGGGCATCTAAAGGCTGGGTGCAAAGCTGGAATACACCCTGGATGGGACTCCAGCCCATTGTAGGGCATCTAAAGACTGGGTGCAAAGCGGGAATACACCCTGGATGGGACTCCAGCCCATTGTAGGGCATCCAAAGATTGGTGCAATTTAGAGCCACAAATCCACCTACTGGCATGTTTATTGGAGGTGCGGGGAAACCGGAGAACACGGAAGAATCCCACATAACATGGAGAACATGCATAGAAACTCCACACAGACAATAACTACTTAATCCACGTTTGCATCATGATGGATCTGGAGCCTATCCCAGGAGCACTGGATGCAAGGCCGGAATTCACCCTGAGTGAGACGCCAGTCCATTGTAGGGCATCCAAACACTACTTGCAATTTAGAGCCACCAATCCACCTACTGCCATATTTTTTGGAGGAGGGGGGAATCCAGAGAACCCGAAGGAATCCCGGATGACACCGATAACATGTGAAGAAATTCCACACAGACAGTAGCCACTTCATCCTGGTCAGGGTCATGACAGATCCAGAGCCTGTCCCAATTCTGGGTGCAAAGACTATGCTAGTCTGTCACAGGACACCCAAACACTATTGGCAATTTAGAGTCACTGGCATGGTTTTTTAGTAGGAGAAAACTGGAGAACCAGGAAGAAAACACACTTGGGCACAGAGAACATGCTAACACATTGGAGCTGTGAGGCAGCAATGCTAACTGCTGCATCTAATGGCTTGAGCAAGGAAGTAAAGACTGAAGTACCTTGTCAATATGACCACCCATTCCACTCTCATAAAGGTAGGCAAGATAACCTGCTGTGAGAATGAAGAGTTTCAACTTCCATGCAAATTACTGTTACCATGGTGAAGGCAAACATCAATGGCCAACTCTCCAACTGTAACTGGCAGTGAATTGTCAGTCTCAGAAGTGGATTGGCATCTGTGTAATTAGCAGGTTTGTGAGAAAGCAGTGCAACAGGGACGAGTATTAGTCCCAGATTAGGCAGAAGTGTTTGCTTGCATGGTCTTAAGAAGGTTTTTTTATATTCATTAGAGAGGGATTGGCTTTGTATTTCTTCAGTATTCCCTGGAGAGATCTCCTGTGTGATGTCAAGATACCCTTGGGGTGAATTAAAGCAATTTCAGACTCCGTTCTGTATTAAGCAGCCAATGGTGTACATTTTGAAGTGCCATATTATGTTGCACTTGTTAATCTTACATTTACCGTATACCTACATGCTAAATGCAGGTTTCCTGGTAACTAGGTTACCAGAAGTATCATTTAAATATTGCTTTATATCTATTGCACGGTTGTTGTATTTTGTTTGTGTTACTTGATAATTACTGTCTATCACAGTTCTTACAATGGTGATTCCTGCAGTGTGCTGTTATTGGTAAACTTCTGAATAAACCACCAATTGGAACAAAGAACTGTTGTGCTCATGGTTACTGAAGAGATCTACGTCATTAACTACATCCTCCACTTCCTGGAAATTAAGAACCTGCAAATTCTCTTGGTGGCCCATCAAATGTTCATTTCTTATTAATCCATTTTTTTTTTTTGGTAACGATCCATTTTTTGTCACAGCCATGGATCTCTGCACACTTAGACTCAGCTGCTATTGACAGTTCAATCAATAATAACTCAGTCAAGGCAGATATTACTGTTCACAGGTTTCAACTCCTGCTTGGTTGACCTGTAAAAGATGACGCCATCATAGAGAACCAATCAAGACGTACTCACATTTAATGGTAACTTGGTAATTTCCTCATAGTCCCATTATGTTTTTTGCTACAAACTACTACCTCCACATCCACTAAAGGTCAATTTGTTTCTTTTTCATCACCTCTTGACTAGTGTTAGGACCTAAGACTAGACTTTTTAAGTAGGTGCAAAGTAAGAAATAATACAGACATTGACTTGACTGCAAAAGATGCAGAAGAATATTTTGAGAAAGACCTAGAGGTCTCTCAACCTACATGGCCAAATCTATGAATGATATCCTTGTGTGGATTATAGATCTTTGATGCTGTAAACGTTAGATAACACTTATTTTCTACTGAGTAGCAAGTGCTACTTTTACAAAATTTGACCTTCACAGTGCATGTGGCATGATGTGCATTAGAGAGTGAGATGACTGTATGAGTGGAAAACCACCTTCACCACAACTTTGGGTCAATATAAGTAATCAGTAATGCCGTATGGGCTAATTAACTCACCATCTGTCCATAGCTAATGTGTGTGGAGGCATACTTAAACGCTGTCCAAATGGCCAAAATATCAAAGAAATAATCTGTACTAATGGTGTGTAGTGTTCATTTATTCAACCTCAGCAAGCATTTTATCCTGGTCAGGATGGTGACAGATCCAGTGCTTATTTCAGATGCAAGGCTGGAATACACCGTGGATGGGATGTCAGACTCCAATCAACCTACCAGAATGTTTTTGGGAGGTGGGACGAAACAAGAGAACCTGAAAGAAACCAATAGGGACACGGGGAAGAACATACTCAGCTCAGGATCAAACCGGGGACGCTGGTTCTGTGAGGCAGCAATGCTACTCACTGCACTGGCGTATATTTCGGGAAAATTTCTACTTTCTTTCAGTTTCAAATTGAAATGGACACTTTTACTCAGACTCTGGATAGTTCAAACACTTGTCTTGTCTTGTCTGTACAGTATTCCCAGGATAGGCTTTGGATCTACCAGGACCAGGATTAAGTGAATACTGAAAATGGATTAATTAATCAAAGGTCTGTACTCCTAGAAAAACAGTTGTTGGTTATAAAAGAGAAGAGAAGTGTTTGTTTCATCAAACCACTCATTTTTTAGTAGTTTTCCCAAAAAGGTGGGTTTTTTTCTGGACAAGCAAAAAGTAGTTAATGGGTAAAAGGAGTAATTCCATGATTCCAGTGCTTAAAAATTAAACACTATTTATTCTTTTGTTAACATCGAATCTAAGACTGTGCATTTAAGAATTAAAATGTGTTAACACATCTCAGGCAACAATATCTTATTTTTTATAAGGTTTCTTTGCTGTATTTTGCATAAGTAAGAGTTGAGAGTTACATGGTTACGGACATTAAGAACACCGGGATTGTCGCTATCCGTGCTGAAATATAAGGCCAGTTTAGTTGATTAATTCACTCTGTCTTTATTATTACATACACTCAAAAGAGGATGCTGAATGATTTCTTTGCTTCGGTATCACAAGAAACGTAATTAAAAACGGGCTTCATGGAGTGCTGTTTTGATTACGCTTGTTCTATGTTTGAAAGGCGGTCTCAGTCTTGAACAGTCACGGCAATCAGAAATGCTTTGTATTCACAGAGATAAAAAAAAGCATCAAACCTTGTAGAGCCTTAATAAACATTTCAAAGGACAACCTGATATTATGGATGTGACTCCAAGCTGGTGTATAGATTCGTATTGAGCCTTTTTTTTTAATAATTAGTGAGGCTCCTTTTTAGTAATGACCCGCACTTTCATGTAATCAATCACCAGCTCATGAGTTTTTCATTTCTCATCTAATTAGCCATTTTCCTTTCTCTAATTATGAGTTATCAATCTAATATGAACTGAAAGCAGCTTGATTGAATACATCCACCCACAAGCAGATGAAGTCTGAAAAACATTTCCATCGGCAAGAGGTAAACTAATGGAGTGTCAGTCAGGCGATAAGTGCGTTCTGCATCTTTTAAAAGTCGAACCTGTTACAGTGGGAATGCGTTTGGGAGCAGTGGTGCGATTCTGTTGTCTTTATTAAGTAGTAATAGAAAACAAAGATTGAAATATACGACTTTAGATCATCCGTGCTCAGAGATGCCGCTGTATGGATGCAGCGCTGTTCTACCAGGGCACTGATTTGCTGTTTGTCTCAAAGTTAATGAGAAGTAGACATGCATTTTAAGTGACAAGACACAGCAACGATTCATCGTTATTGTTTCAGCACCTGGGAGATCAGGAAGCTCATCAAACTGAAGTTCATGTACTTTTGCACCACAAGTAGCATTCCATCATCAAAGCACATGCTGTGCTGGAATATAAGAAGAGGCAATGTAAATACTAAAAAACAAACAAACAAAGAAGAAAAAACTGGAAGTGTGCTAGCTGATCTGCATGGTAGTTTCATCAACTCCACAACTTTAATTTAGCCTGCGCACCACACAGAACATGATGTAAAGAAAGTCTTTAGTTTGCCTGTAATGGTGGGTTGCATTTGTAAAATAATGTGGCATTAAAACCATTTTTGGGAAATTATAAAGAACATATTGGGGAACTTTAAAGGGGGAGAAAACCCCAAAAATCTTTACTTTTGGTTGATATTGGTTAGCTAATATTGCTCTAGTTTTTCATCAAGATAAAATACTGCTATACTAAAAGTAATGATAACGAATAAAAACAAAACTAAAACCCTATCCGGACTGGATTAAATGTACATGGTATCCTGGGGTAATTTCCTGTTTTACAGGTGCTCCTGAGTGACTTTATTTCCGTCCACATCGACCATGCCAATGTTTTTCTCAGGCCTCCTCTGAGTCACCTACTGTTTTTCACTTAACGCAGTAGTCATCTGATCATTTTAGTCCCGTCCAGATACACACATCCATGATTTTCTATGCAGATGTCTCCTCACACTGGAAAAAAAGATGCTTGACTACTGTTACTTGCCGTATTCAGTTTCACAGCAGACATAACAGTGACCTTCCCCCAGATCTTAAGACTTCCTGAGTCGCAAAATGGAAAATGGATGCTTCTTGTATACTTTGTGATTATTGTATTTTCAAATTGCTGCTGGAACATTGCTGGAACCCAAATTGAAATAAGACTGCTTCTTCATATGACCATGTGACAAACATCTGGGTTCGTAAAAAATACAATCTGTTAGAAACTCACTCCTTCTGTGGTAATTTTATTGCTGTCCGAATGCGAGATTTTTTTATCACGTGTAAAAAAAAATGTATTACTGACGTCCCCCTGATAAACTAATTCAATCTGAATAGGGCTTAACACTGAAAATTAAATCTAAAACTAAATCTCGAACATCAGAATGAGGAAAAAATGCGATCTTAGTGATTTTGACCATGGAATGGTTGATGGTGGTTTGAGTATCTCAGAAACTGCTCGTCTACTTGGATTTTCACACACAACCTTTGACTGTTAATGTGAATGGCGGGTGTTGATAAAAAAAAAATTTTAAAGTGTGTTTTTAAGTTGCAGAATTTTTTCTTTTATCTTATTAAAAATATAGATATTGCACCATTTATAAGATCCCATATCACTGATTACAGACAGATGTGAATCTTTTTGGAAGGAATGCCTCTCATTCTACCCCGAGTTAAGTCCTGCTCAATTCGATAACAGTTTTAACAAGCCGTAATTTTCCTCTAAACCCAACGGAGCGTTTGCTGAACAGGTGCTGTTTATGAAAGCGTACAAAAGCTGGCAACTCTTCCACTACTACATATCCATGTTACTAACTCACTTATAATGAATGATTACCATGGTGGATGGATGGCAGGGTTCCTAAATAGGCTGATGGATTATTACACACACATCTGCCCAGCAGCTTGTAAGCGATTGTGAGTAATCTCTGTTCCCAGCCGTGTTGAGTAGGAAAAAGACACGGCTCCGGTGTCGTCATGCTTGAACTCAATCCAACAAGAATGAATGATTCAGAGACACAGCTCAGATGATAGTCTGCCAGTGTGATGTCTACTGTTTGGTAATTATGTCTCTCAGGTGAACTAAATAAGAACGACCAGCATGCTTTATTGCCTGTTTACTCTTTTTTCTGGTATGTAATATGAAAAAGAAATGAAATGATGCGTGAAGACTGAGGAGTCCTCTGGAGAAAAGCGTAAGGTACTTTTAAGACCAATTCACACCGGACGTGTCGAGTCAAGACCTCATTCAGTTTCATTTTAACAAGCCCTTCAATTCAAATTAGAGGGTCCTCAAAGTCAAGCATCAGGTTGCCCCTGTTTTATGCTTATTATCTATTTTTTTCACTCGTGAGTGAAGTGTAAACTCCATAGAATTTTATTGAAGTCACAAAAACATATTCTATAAGCTCTGCATTTTATTTAAAATCATAATTTACCACAATGTCATGACTGTATAAGCTCTAGCTGCATATTATGTTTGTATTTGTAGGCTATGATGCTTATTTAACACCAACACAAGGAAACAAAAGAAACAAAAATATACTAATTATTCCAATATATATATATTCCCTATATAACAAACATAATCAATGTGAGCTCTTCTTAAGCATCTTTAGGTTTTGATGCTTTACATCCAGTCAGTTCTATTGGCGCTAGTTCGGCAAACAAATTAAGTAGCTGTGCACGTACTAAGGTGGAGTCTGGAGAAGATTTCCTCATCTTGATCTTGTATTCTATTCTATCCTGTACAGCAAAGTAAGTTACAAATTGAGGGACAAAGCAGGAAACTAAGGAGGTAATGAGCAAGAGGTGAGTGCAATTTGAAAACAGATCAGCTTGATCGGTTTGGCTGAGAGGGGGTGTGGCTGAGAGTGCTCTTGGTGGGGGGTTGGTAGTTCTCAAGCTAGGCTTATTACAATAATTATTAAACATCATACAGTTAATATCTCTTTCAAAACAAACAAACTATTTACAAAAATGTTAATTCACCTACTCATAACTAATAATCGAATGCTGGAGTTGCCCACAAAAAGTGCGCTGTTGCTTGTTCTCCTGCCAATAGGCCATACAGAAATGCAGCTGAAATGCATCTATTGTAGATTGGGGTCTTGAGGCGTGATGCTTGTCTGATGTGAATTTGGGGTTAGAGTAGCATATCATCAGCATAGTGAATGTAGAGGGGACCATTTACATTTACATATATAGCATTTAGCAGATGCCCTTATCCAGAGCGACGTACAAGAGTGCTTTAAATTCTCCATCAATGAATACTTCATTTCTGGTACGTACGACTACAACGAAGTGCACTGAACACAAACCTATTGAAAAGAGAGCAACTGGTAGGAGTTTTTTTTTTTTTTTTTTTTTTGAAGAAGAAAACACTAATTATCAAGGGGTAAGTATTAAAGAAAGAGGTATGTCTTTAGGCGTTTCTTGAAGATAGCCAGCGACTCAGCTGTTCTTACATTGATGGGAAGTTTATTCCACCACCTTGGTGCCAGAACATAGAAAAGTCATGAGGCAGATCTACCTTGCATCCTGAGAGAGGGTGGGACCAGTCGAGCAGTGAGTGCTTGTTGACCTGAGGGAGCATGGTGCGGTGCATGGGGTGATGAGAGCTCTAAGATAAGAGGGTGCTGTTCCACTTTTGGCTTTGTAGGCAAGCATCAATGTTTTGAATCTGATGTGTGCATCTACTGGAAGCCAGTGAAGGGAGCGCAGCAAAGGGGTGGTGTGAGAGAACTTAAGGAGGTTGAAAACAAGTCGTGCAGCTGCATTCTGGATCATCTGTAGAGGACGGGTGGGACTCAAAGGTAGACCTGCCAGGAGCGAGTTGCAGTAGTCTAGTCTGGAAATGACAAGAGACTGCACAAGCAACTGAGTGGCTTGTGTTGTTAGAAATGGACGAATCCTTCTAATGTTGTAAAGGATAAACCGACAGGACCATGTTAGATTAGTAATATGTGATGAAAAGGACAGTTTATTGTCCACGATTACCCCAAGGTTACGAGCAGTAGTTGAAGGAGAGATCATGAAGTTGTCCAAGGAGATCATGAGATCCTGGCATGGGGATGAATCTCCTCGGATGAAGAGCAGTTCAGTTTTGCTGGGGTTGAGTTTCAGCTGATGAGCTGCCATCCACGATGAAATGTCCGTCAGGCATGCTGTGATCCGGGCAGAAGCAGTGGTGTCTGAAGCAGGGAAGGAAAAGATAAGTTGAGTATCATCAGCATAGCAATGGTCAGAAAACCCATGTGAGGAGATGACTTTGCCAAGAGAGTGGGTATAGAGGGAAAAGAGGAGAGGACCAAGTACTGAGCCTTGTGGGATACCAGTAGAGAGTCTGCGAGGTGCAGATGTTGATCCCCCCATGATACCTGATATGAACGACCTTCCAAGTATGAAACAAACCATTGCCATGCTGCTCCACAAATTCCAAGACTCTTGAGGGTAGTCAGGAGGATCTTGTGGTTGACTGTGTCAAATGCAGCAGACAGGTCAAGCTGGATGAGGACAGAGGACAGTTTGGCTGATCTGGCAGCATGAAGTTTTTCAGTGATGGCCAAGAGGGCAGTCTCTGTGGAGTGTGCTGCTTTAAAGCCAGACTGGTATGGATCTTGAAGGTGGTTCTGTGAGAGATAAAGAGATAGTTCATTATATATGGAGCATTCAAGTATTTTAGAAAGAAAAGAGAGAAGTGATACCGGTCTGTAGTTGCTGATGTCAGAGGGATCCAGTGTAGGCTTCTTCAGGATGGGAGTAACCCGTGCTTTCTTGAAGGAAGCTGGAACTTGGCCAGATGACAGGGAACCATTGATGATTGTAGAGATGAAGGGCAGAAGGTCTGGCAGGATTGTCTGGAGCAATGTGGAGGGGATTGGATCCAGTGGGCAGGTGGTAGGGTTGCAGGACAGGATGACTTCTTGAATCTCCTGTGTTGCTAGAGTAGAAAAATGTGACAGAGAAGGAGGAGAGACAGAGAAATGTGACAGAGAAGGAGGAGAGACCTGTGTGAGAATAGAATTAGTCTGAGTAGAGGTGAAGGTCTTGCAGATTTCCTTATTTTCTCATCATAGAAGGAGGCAAAGTCATCTGTAGACAGCCAGGAAGAAGCAGGTGAAGCCGGAGGGTTGAGAATTGATGAGAAGATGTTGTGGAGCTTGTGAGGATCTTTGGCAGAAGCTTCAAGCTTTTCCTTGTAGAAGGCCGTCTTGGCAGAAGTCACATCCAATGAGAACTGAGACAAGAGAGCGCGGTAAGAGGCAAGATCTGAGTCAAGATGCGTTTTCCTCCACCTTCTCTCTGCTGATCTCAGTTCTCTTCTACAGCTGCGCAACACGTCCCACAGCCAAGGAGCAGGGCAAGAAGTCTTCCTAGATTTGGTAAACAGAGGACAAAGATGATCCATGGTTGAGGAGAGAGAGGATAGGAAAGTGTCAGTGGCTGAGTCTAAGGGTAGAGAAGAAAGGAATCAGGGTCAGGGAGAGATGAAAGGGTGCAAGAAGATACAGATGAAAGGGGGACAGAGTGGATGTTCTGACGAGTTACAGAAAGGTGTTGGTAGCAAAATTTGGAAGAAAAAGACTGAGCGATACCAGGAGATGATCAGAGGTGTGAAGTGGGGTGGTGGTCATGTTCGTGGCTGTAGAAGGACGAGTGAAGATGAGATCCAAGATATTTCCTCCTTTGTGAGTGGGAGGAGAACTGTTGAAGGTCAATGCGAAGGATTCCATAAGAGGCAGAAGGCAGGAGGAGTGAAGTTTCTCAGACGGAAGGTTGAAGTCACCAAGGACAGTCAGAGGAGTGTCACCGGTAGGGATGGACCTAAGTAGCGTATCCATCTCATCCAGGAAGTTACCCAGTGGACCAGGAGGACGATAAATGACAACAATAAAGAGGTTGATTGGAGAGGTGACTGAAACTGCGTGAAATTCAAAGGAATAGATTGTTAAATGAGACATAGGGAGAGGTGTGAAACACCATCTCCGAGACAACAAAAGACCTGTGCCACCACCTCTGCCCATTTCTCGTGGTGTATGAGAGAAGGCATAGACAGAGGCTAAAGCAGCAGGTGTGGCAGAATTCTGTGATGAAATCCAGGTCTCAGTGAGTGCCAGGAAATCCAAACAGTAGTGGATGGATAAAGCTGGGATGAAATCTGCTTTCTTCACAGCAGACTGGCAATTCCAGAGCCCACCTACCACCACTGTTTGAGATTGAGACAACAGAGGAGGATAGAGGAGATTGCTGGAAGAGCGTCCTCTGCTTTGTGGGTGAAAGCGCCTGGGCCTGTGAGGGGTGACAACAGCAATATGAGTGAAGCACATGACTAAACATAAAGCATAGTAGGATTAATTTCCTAGGGGAAAGAGTCAGTTTTCAAAGAATCAGTTATTCAAAGAGAGTTCTACAAACAAACCGCTACAGTTATCCTGTAGCAGAACACCTTCAATATATATCACTTAGCCCTGCCCACAATTCACACCTTAAGGTAGACTGACACTATACTGATTAAACACTATAGACAAAGACTAGGCAATCAACTGTGCTAAACAACAACAATAACAGCAACAACAACAACAGCTATGACTCTAGATTCAGCTAGGGTTTAAGTTACAGTACACAAAATTACAATCCTACCTTACAATCTTCTCTACCAGAAGAGAAGAAATTCAAGATGAGACTTCAAGCACACTTTAAGCATGGACCAAGCATGGTCTCTTGAGGTACACATTCATCTGATACAACCTGGACTCCTCATCAGATGACAAGGGTTCAAATTCTGCCTCTGTGTGCTTGAAGTTTGCATGTTCTCCATGTGTTTTAGGGGTTTCCGCTGGGTACTCCGGTTTCCTCCCCCAGTCCAAAGATGTGTTGTAGGCTAAATGGCCATAATTGTCCATAGTGTGTGCATGGGCTGGCCCCCCCGCCCAGGGTCTCCCCTGCTTTGTGCCCCGAGTCACCTGGGATAGGCTCCAAATGTCAATCTGTTGTTCTTTAATTGTGACTGTGATTAAATATTGGCTTCCTGAGCAGCGGAGCTACCGAGACTTGATTAAATAAGCCAGGAAATTTCCCTGAGATCAGTGATGCGTTGACAATGAGGTACAGGGATCAGTGTAGGAGAGATCAGAAGAGGGTTGTATTTTTAGATTTTACAAATCAGCAAATTTGCTCCTCAGTTCTGTTTCATTAAGGAAGGAGACTGTGGGACAAGAGGAGTTAGAGAAAGTCAGCCAGAACTGATGTGTTTTCTGGGTTTATGCATGTTTCAGTCAGCAGACATTAACATAATCAGAACACCAGCAGAACATAATCTATTATAGTCTTGATTGGTTTTTACATTTGGGTTTACAAACTCATCAAAAAATTAATACTTTTAAAAAAATGACAGTTTCAATGTAGCCTTAAAGGAAAACCACCATGAAACATGGTAAATATGTTTATACTATACTATCTATGGTGTTTTTTTTATTCTGATGATAAATTGTTTTTTGTTGAAATTAGTGTTTGTGTGACGCTCTGGAGACTTTATTATTGCTACCACACATACAATGGTGTTTAACAGGAGAAAAACATTTCAACAATCTCAAACATTTTGAGATGTTCACCAAACAAAAAACAGCGAGAGCTTATTCTCACTCACCATTTCCCCATGATATTCAATGTCAAATGAATGAGAAATCCAGCATAGAAGTGCCAAAGACATTGGTGCAAATGCTGGTCTCCAAGTATCAGAATGCCCTGCAGCTATACGACGCAGTTGAGTTACGGCTCAGCTCAGCTAGTTAGCAATCTATGAGCTGATGAGTATGAGGGCATTGATGGCAGTATTAGCATGAAAGTTGAAGCTCTGGTAGCTGATATGTTTGAGCAGAGTGTACAGATGAGGAGGTGAGAGAGCTAAACAGACTAAAGGATGAAAGTGGCACCATCTCTGCGTCTTGACACGTCTCTATCACGTAAAAATATTTCCTGTCTGTTGGATCATGTTCCTGACTGGCTGGTGATGGTGAAATACATTGTTCTGTGTGAGACAGTTTTGATCTACCCTCAGTTTACACACTATTAGTTATGACATACCTTAAATGTAAGTGGTGCAAACTTAAAACTCTGAACTTGTGGTTTAGGATCGACTTTACACAGTGATTTATGTCAAATGGTGCAACTGGGCCCCAGAACAAACAAAAGACTGAATGGCAAAGGCAAGGAAGGTAATCCACTGACTTGTTCACAGTCGACAGTTTACCTGAGCTTCCTAATTATGTTGTGGTTGATTGAAGTTTGAAAGCACCTGGCTAATTAGGAAAACAATGAGAAATGAAGGCCAAACCAAATGAGAAATTTTACCTGCCAAATTAATGTCAGAAAACAAAACTCTGTCTAACTATCTCCTAAACTACACTGATCAGCAATAACATTAAAACCACCTGCCTAATATTGTGTAGGTCTCCTTTGTTCCGCCAAAACAGTTCTGACACGTCGAGGCATGGACTCCACAAGGTGTGCTGTGGTATCTGGCACCAAGATGTTAGCAGCAGATCCTTTAAATCCTGTAAGTTGCAAGGTGGGGCCTGCATGGATCGGACTGGTTTGTCCAGCACCTCCCACAGATGCTTGATTGGATTGAGGTCTGGGGAATTTTGAGGCTGAGTCAACACCTTGAACTCTTTTTGTCATGTTCCTCAAACCATTCCTGACCAATTTTTTTAGTGTGGCAGGGCGCATTATCCTGCTGAAAGAGACCACTTCCATTAGGGAAAAATCGTTGCCATGAAGGGGTGTACTTGGTCTGCAACAATATTTAGGTAGGTGGTAGGTGTCAAAGTACCATCCACATGAAGCCCAGAACCCAAGGTTTCCCAGCAGAACATTGCCCAGAGCATCACACTACCTCCAAACACTGTGTGTTCTGACTCCTTTCTATCATAGCCGGCATTAACTTTTTCAGCAATTTGTTCTACAGTAGCTCTTCTGTGGGATCGAACCAGATGGGCTGGCCTTCGCTCCCCATGCACATCACTGAGCCTTGGGAGCCCATGATCCTGTCTCTGGTTTACCGGTTGTCCTTCCTTTGACCTTTTTTGGTAGGTACTAACCCCTGCATACCGGGAACACCCCACAAGACCTGCTGTTTTGGAGATGCTCTGACCCAGTCGTCTAGCCATCACAATTTGGTCCTCATCAAAGTCCCTCAGATCCTTACGCTTGTCCAGTTTTCCTGCTTCCAACACATCAACTTCAAGAACTGTTTACTTGGTGCCTAATATATCCCACCGCTTGACAGGTGCCACTGTAACGAGATAATCAATGTTCACGTCACCTGTCAGTGGTTTTAATGTTATGGCTGATCGGTGTATCTTCTAATAACTCTCAGTCCAGGCAAGACAGAAAATGACAGTGTTTATCTACACAAATCAGCAATGCTATAAAAAAGACCAATTAATTTAATTTTAAAGAATGTAATCTCATCACGATTTCACTCAACTTATAATGATCCAGATAAGAAAAAATCTGGGGTTCTTATGAAAAATTAATTATAGGTTATGGCAGCCTTCTCTTTCTCAATTTTTTTTTTCTTTGTTTACTTTGAGTTTATATCTGAAGGCGTTCAGAAGGAAGGAAGCACCTTTTGTGTCCTTGTCTGAGTCATGCTTATTTCAGAAATGGCTATGTTTGGCCATTTCCAGGCAGCCAGGGTGAGTAGTGTTAACACAAATTGGCACTCTGGACATTCATTTCGGCTCATTTAATTCCCCTGTCAGAGTGATTTTGCATAAAATAATTAGATGGATACACTTTAGGAAATGAACCTGAGAGCATTTAGAATCAGAATCATTTTATTCACCATAAGCGTTTACCTGTATTTCTTGGTGTTTGGTCACAACACGATACATTCAACAAGGGGTAACAACACACACACACACACACACACACACACACACACACACACACACACACACACATCACAGACAACACAACACACAACACAATTACCATCCTAATATCCAAATAATGCACCTTAAACAGAAATTTGTTAGACTCAGTTGTAATTTATGTAATGGAAAGTGCTTACACTCCAAAGTCTTCTTCTTCTTTTCCTTTCGGCTGTTCCCTTCAGGGATCGCCACAGCGAATCATCTGCCTCCATCTAGCCCTATCCCCTGCATCCTCTTCTCTCAGACCAACTACCTTCATGTCCTCCTTCACTACATCCATAAACCTCCTCTTTGGTCTTCTTCTCGGCCTCCGGCCTGGCAGCTCTAACCTCAGCATCCTTTTACCGATATATTCACTCTCCCTCCTCTGAACATGTCCAAACCATCTCAACCTGGCCTCTCTAACTTTGTCTCCAAAACATCTCACATGTACTGTCCCTCTGATGTACTCATTCCTGATCCTACCCATCCTCATCACTCGTCTTTTCCTCAGTGCAACTGTCTCCAAACCATATAACATCGCTGGTCTCACTACTGTCCTGTACACCTTTCCTTTCATTCTTGCTGGTACTCTTTAATGACACAACAGACCTGATACTTTTCTCCACCCATTCCAACCTGCCTGCACACGCTTCTTCACCTCTTTTCCACACTCCCCATTGCTCTGGACTGTTGACCCTAAGTACTTAAAATCCTGCACCTTCTTTACCTCTTCTCCCTGTAACCTCACTGTTCCACTTGGATCCCTCTCATTCACACACATGTATTCTGTCTTGCTGCGACTAACCTTCATTCCTCTTCTCTCCAGAGCAAACCTCCACCTCTCTAGACTTTCCTCCACCTGCTCCCTGCTCTCACTACAGATCACAATGTCATCCGCAAACATCATAGTCCATGGAGATTCCTGTCTGACCTCATCTGTCAGCCTGTCCATCACCACCACAAACAAGAAGGGGCTCAGAGCCGATCCTTGATGCAGTCCCACCTTCACCGTGAACTCCTCTGTCACACCTACCGCACACCTTACCACTGTCCTACTGCTCTCATACATATCCTGCACCACTCTAACATACTTCTCTGCCACTCCAGACCTCCTCATACAATACTACAGCTCCTCTCTTGGCACCCTGTCATACGCTTTCTCTAAATCTACAAAGACACAATGCAGCTCTTTCTGACCTTCTCTGTACTTCTCCATCAACATTCTCAAAGCAAATATTGCATCTGTAGTGCTCTTTCTTGGCATGAAACCATACTGCTGCTCACAAATGCTCACTTCTCCCCTTAGCCTTGCTTCCACTACTCTTTCCCACAACTTCATTGTATGGCTCATCAGCTTAATACCTCTGTAGTTTCCACAACTCTGCACATCTCCCTTGTTCTTAAAAATTGGCACCAAAACACTTCTCCTCCATTCCTCAGGCATCCTCTCACTCTCTAAGACCTCGTTGAACAACCTAGTTAAAAACTCTATTGCCATCTCTCCTAGACAATTCCATACCCCCACTGGTCACTCACTTTGGCTGTAGTAGTCCAGTCATCTGGAACCACCTCCTGACCACCTAAAGCCTGTCTCAACTCCTCCCTGAAAACCGCACAGCCCTCTTCCTTTTTCAACTTCCACCACTTTGTCTTCTACTCTGCCTTTGCTCTCTTCATCTTCCTCACCAGAGTCATCTTACACACCACCATCCTATGCTGTCTATCTACACTCTCTCCTACCACTACTTTGCAATCGCTAATCTCCATCAGATTACAGTGTCTACATAAGATATAGTCCACCTGTGTGCTCCTGCCGCCACTCTTATATGTCACCCTGTGTTCCTGCCTCTTCTGAATGTACGTGTTCACCACAGCCATCTCCATACTTTTAGCAAAGTCTACCAACCTCTGTCCTTCTGGGTTCCTTACCTGAAGACCAAACCTGCCCATCACTTCTTCATCCCCACTATTCCCTTCACCAACATGTCCATTAAAGTCTGCCCCTATCACCACTCTCTCACATCTGGGAACACTCTGCATCACTCCTCAAGCTCGCTCCAGAATCTGTCTTTCTCCTCTTGCTCACAACCTACTTGTGGAGCGTAAGCACTAACAACATTCAACATCACACCTTCAATTTCCAGCTTCAGACTCATCAACCTATCTGACACTCTCTTTACCTCCAGAACATTCTTCACAAACTCCTCCTTCAGGATCACTCCTACTCCATTTCTCTTCCTGTCCACACCATGATAAAACAGTTTAAAGCCCGCTCCAATGCTTCTAGCCTTGCTCCCTTTGCACCTGGTCTCCTGGACACACAGAATGTCAACTTTCCTCCTCTGCATCATATCTAACCGCTCTCTGCCTTTACCTGTCATCGTACCAGCATTCAAAGTCCCTACTTTCAGTCCTAAACTCCTGCCTTTCCTCTTCTATCTCTGCCTATGGACACGCCTTCCTCCTCTAACACACCTTCCTCCTCTCCTTCTTCGACCAACAGTAGCCCAATTTCCACCAGTGCCCCGTAGGTCAACAGCACCGATGGTGGTCGTTGTTAACCCGGGCTCCGACCAATCCGGTATGGAAGTCATGTTAGTGATTCGCATATTGAATTTGGCAAAAGTTTTACATCGGATGCCCTTCCTGACACAACCCTCTCTATTTATCCGGGCTTGGGACTGGCACAAAAATACATTGGCTTGTGACCTCCTGTGGCTAGATTGCTTGCACTCTAAAGTACACATCTGAAATATCAAGCTATATTATGTGTCTGACAAGACCTGTCATTAAATGGTCTCTGTAAGAATTCTGACTATTATAGACGTGCATTCGGTTTTTCAAAGCCATTCCTTTTCAGAAGAAAAGAGTCCACTCTTAGCCATCATAAAGGTCACTGCACCCAGCATGGGCTTCTGAAACCACTGTATTTTTGATAATGTTAGCGCAGGAAGGACTGAAGAGGACACAACGGTGAGAAGCATTCAAAGGAAGCAGTTTTGGTTCATTATAACGCTGCAGTGGATGAGAAAGTTCCTTCCTGTTGAGCGGTCAATAGCAGCATCTTTTCAGAAACTTCCTTGTTTGTCCATTTCTCACAAAAGAATCCTGTTTTCTTCACCTCCATTCTGACCATTGAACTATATACACATTATATCATCTCAACCTCTTTTGGCCTAACCCTGCTTTTTATTGGTACAAAAGTCTCTTGTGCTAGCTGTGCTGGTTGGTTTCATCTGTTTAGTTGGGTTCACATATATTCACATATAATATTTTCATGGGCATAAAACCAATTTTACACCAAAATCTAGGCATGGTACAGTCATTTCTGTGCAGCTGTCTGGTACTGGTTTAGTAAATATAATGTTCAAATATCACTAATGACAAGTCAGATCATTACAAGCATGCATGACCACTGTATATGATCGCTTAAAGTTAATTAATCTAATGAGATTTTCATTTTCATTCACAGTTTGGATTTTAACTGATGGGTGTTTGTGTTGTTTATGAACATACATTACTAAATATAGCATGTATATCATAATTTTTTTCATTTTTCTAGCCTGAAGCAATGACTGTGTCCAAGGTCATTAACATGATAGTGGGTTGGATGCAACGCTGCAGAGGTCTGATGTAAAATGAATTCCAAATGTAATGATGGCTAATGAAATTTAAGTTTAGATTTAATTATTATTTTTAAATGTTCCATAAATCAAGTTTACATGCATGGAAGTACAATAAGTGGTTGATAAAAATCTCCTGCGGCCCCACACGCATCTCAAGTTCATGCATTTGGAGTGAAATTCTCACAAATACCTAATTAAAAAGATTCAGCGTTTACATCTCATCATACTGGAGTCTTTAGTACTATTCCGATGGAGTAGTTTCAGGGGACACATTTCATTTTGATTGATTAACTGTATAAATCCCAGAGAAGGGCGTGCCTTCATGATATGCGGATGCTCGTCACACTACAAATACTTCATTTTAACAACTGATTGTTTTGTTTTTTTATTAGAAAGGATGTTTGCTGTAGGGGGTGTGGCCACACAAGTTGCGCTTGATCATTAGTAGGTCACATGACCATAACATGTACAGTGCAGAGACTATATGTGTGCTAGGAACTCATTGTGCGAGATCTCCCCCACATTTCTCACACATCCTTTCAATATATATTGAAATTAAATAATGAAAATGAGCTCAAAGTGACTTTCAACTTTAGTTTGAGGGTATACACAGTACTGTGCAAAAATTTTAGGCACATGCAAAGAAATGCTGTAGAGCAAAGAAGCCTTCAAAATTATTAAATTAAATGTTTCTACATTTAAAAAAAGAATACCATAAAGAGCAGTAAACAGTAGTAAATGAAACAAAGTCAACATTTGGTATGACAAAAAAAGAAAAATTTAAATACATTTTTTTGTACAATGTGTGCAGTTTTATAAGGAAATGAGCTGGTAAGTTTTATTGAGCATCTTGCAGAATCAGCCACAGTTCTTCTGGAGACTTTGACTTTCGCACTCACTTCTTATTTTTGCAGCAAAACCCAGCAGCCTTCATTGTGTTTTTTGTCTGAAAAGTGTCTCTTACGTAATATGCTGCTTTCTTTAATGACATACAAACATTTTTATGTAACATTTAATTTTGTGCTAGAAAACTAATGTTTGGGAATCTAAAATGTTTTTTGTACTGACTTGATAATGTAGAAGTCATAAAATAAAAAATCTATAACAAAGTTTGTACTAAAAAAAAAAAAATAGAGTGCGTAAAACTTTTGCACAGTACTGTACATCCAAATTGGGTGAACAGTGTAGGAATAACAGAACTTTTTATACTTTTATATGTGGTCCCCTCTATTTCAGGGACCAAAAGTAATTGGATAAAGTAACATAATCATAATCTTTGGAGACCCCTGGTATATAGGGGTTTAGAGTCTGATACAGTACAGTATTTACTTATTATTGTTATTATTTTTACACAATTACAATACAAAATTTAAACTATGTCGCATCCAAGCTCTTTCCATTCACCTCATATAAAGCTCAGAATAAGGAGACACTTATTATGAGCCACAGTTAATGAGCCAAAAATGACAGTAGACAAAGGGGTTTGGAGCGTCGTTTTGTAGGGAGCTCAATATGTTGGTTAACTCATAAACAGCGGCCTTACTGCCGTCAGCTCAATATGCAAGATGAGCTTCATTAAAATCGGACACATGAAGCATTGACATTGCATGTTCAAAAGCTGGCAGTAATTATGCCCTTGAATTTAATTATATATATATATATATATATATATATATATATATATATATATATATATATATATATATATAAAAAAAATATAAATATTTTTTTTTTTTTTTAAATGACTTGAACTGTGTGCTCAATGAATGGCTTTCAGACCAGCATAAAATCTTTTGCAAATTTTTAAATTCCTTAACGCTGCAGCCACCACATCAATTCCTTTAATGATTAGGGCTTCTTTCTGGCAGGTCAAGCCATATGACGTTTTTTGTTTGCAGTCCATAAAACGTTTCTCAATTCTATGCATTAATGTAATGCATGTAGTGCGGTTACAGATCAACTCAGGCTCTGCTGGTCTTTATTCTGGAAGGCATTGTGATATGCAAATATGTGCAAATCTTTCTTTTATAGACCTCTTTGAAGCTTTATTTTGTCTTCTGGTGGTCCTGTAATGCAAACAACTCATGATTAAACTGTAAAAACAAAACAAAACAAAACAAAAAAAAAACATGAGACAAAAAGTACTGGATAAAATGCTGTAGTAGCGGCAATATACCAAATCCAGATGGTAATATTAGTCTGTAGTTAGGTCATTACTGACAAAAATTCCAGTAATTATTTATAATTGATGTAGTTTCATCTGCAAGGTAAATCACATGTTTATATTGATGTGCTTGTATTAATATGCTAATATGTTATAGTTTCTATAGTAACAGCTCATTCACAGGGACTTGTACAGCGGACTCTCCACACAAACGGAGTGAAAAAACATGTGTAATTGTTGATGTTGTGAAGTTTTCAGTAAGGAAATGTTTATTTAGGCTCCAATGTGAGCGCTTTATAACAGTCAGAGGTAAAGCTGTAACTTTAAGGTTTCCGACATTCTCAGGAGGTTACGCTTTACAGTTTCTCATTAACTACCCTGACCTTGATTATTTTCCTATTACACCGCACCCCCCCCCCCCCCCCCCCCCAAAAAAGACACTTATATTACCTGCGATGTTGTAGAACTTTCACGAGACAAGTTCACACTTACTTTATAGCGGCTATAAGTCCCTTATCAGCCTGTTGTTTGTTAATAATACAAAAAAAAATTAGCTTGTCACATTACAGAGAAACCACAAAGCATAAACGTCTATGTCCTGAACACTTTCCCATGGCTGTTAACAAAGCTCTGGCACTGGAGGCTCCTTCCATAAATGTTAAAACGTCTCTTTATATTACAGAGTTGTATGTTCTTTCACCTCATCCCTGAGGATAATCTTCACTGAGAATTCAATATTTGTGCATTTTTACTGAGTCGTCATAGATGTGTCCTTTTCTTTGGGTTATGACTCCGTTCAGCTTGCAAATTTCACCAAATTTCAAGGCAGCAAGATAACAATGGATGTTTTCAATCCGTGTTCTCACGTTCTCCCAGAGCGTTTGACGTCAGTCTGTGAAAACGCATGAATAGAGAGAAAACGAAGGCTGCTTACCTTGTTGGTTCCAAAGAAGTACACCAGCTGTCACTCAGCCACTGAATACATAGACACTTAATGGAGTCGGGCTCTAGGCGTGCACACATGAGACACGGTTCATGGGAAGGATCTGCACTTGCACGAGATAAACCTTGTATGAATGTACTGTGTTTATAATTAACCTTAGGAAAGGATGTCTGAGAATAAAAATCCATCTTGAAGATTGACAGAAAGAGCTGAGAGCCAAATTGTGTCAAATAGCGTGATGTTAATCTTAACTGAGTTTGATGTTGAGTTTTCTCTCCAGACGTACTCCTTTTGATTTTTCATGGTTTAATCATCATGTAAGACATGGTACACATACAGTATGAGTGAGAGCGTATATAATGGTACAGACAGGCTTACTTACTGCTAATAAGATGCACATAATGCCCTTCACGCTCGGTGGAATGCTGGCTCTCAGTTCTTATGTTCAAACCCACATTATATTATTTGTAATTTTTTTGGCCACCTGTTGAGAATATCACTTTCTGTTTCTAAGTACACTCACAAAACACCTATTTTGCAGAGCAACCTGTTGTTCATCAGGTAATCATCTCAACATAAGGTCGACTTGCCTTTTTTTTTTTTTTTTTCTGAAATGTTATATCAACAGGAATATTGATTTAAAACACTGTGGTATTGATTAAATGTTAGCAGCTCATACACAGCAAAAGAAAACTGTGTAAGATCAATGCCTATAAAGGTAAGAGTTAAGTCAACAACTACAGGGCTGAAGTACCTCCTACAGTTAAAATTGATTTTAAATTTGTTTTGTTGGGGTTTTTCTTTTAGTTCTTAATGGCTTCAGGATTGGCCAAATCAACAATTTGGTAAATTCTTAAAAAGAAGGAATGCACTGGCAAGCTCAGTGACCATGGAAGACTAAACTAAAGAGGATGATCACAGTATTCTTTCCTTGTTGAAGAAAAACCCAATCACAACATCTAGCCAAGTCAAGAGCACTCTGGAGGAGGTAGGCGTATCATTGTCAAAATCTACAATGAAGAGATGCCTTCATGAATGTAAATACTGAGGGTTTACCTCAAGATGCAAACCGCTGGTAACATTCGAGAACAAAAAGGCCAGATTAGACTTTGCTTATGTTATATGGGTATATGGGCATGCTAATGGAACTGGGTCACTGGTGTTATTGATGATGTGAGTGCTGATAGAAGTAGCAGGATGAATTCTGAAGTGCATAGAGCTATACTTTCTGTTCAGATTCAGATAAATGCTGAAAAACCGACAGGACGGCGCTTCACAGTACAGAAGGATAATGACCCAAAATGTACCGTGAAAGCAACCAAAGAGCTTCTTAAGGCAAAGAAATTAAATTTTCTTAAATGTCCAATGACCTCAACTCAATTGAGCTGCTTTTCACTTACTGAAGACAAAACTGAAGGCAGAAAGACACACAAACAAGCAGCAACTGAAGGCGGCTGCAATAAAGGCCTGGCGAAACATCTCAAGGGAGGAAACTCAGCATTTGATGTTGTCCATGGGTTCCAGATTTCAGGCAGTCATTGAATGCAAAGGATTTGCATCCGAGTATTAAAAATAATCCTATTATTTACGATTTTGTTAGTTTGTCCTTTACTTTACTTTTGAGCCTGTGAAAATGGAGGGACTCCACAGCAATAAAAGGCTGTAATTCCTAAACGGTTAATGCAATATTTTTGTTAAACCCCTTGAATTAAAGTGGAAAGTCTACACTTCAATCACGACTTGATTGCTTCATTTCAAATCCATTGTGCTGGTGTACAGAGGCAAAATGACCTCACTGTCCAAATACTTATGGACCTGACTGTATTTATATGTATATATTTATTACTTATTGTTTTGTGGTATATAGTGAGTTTATTGTGCTTTATTGTGAAGTCTTAGTCTACCCTGTTCTTGTGTTGTGGCTGTTTCCAAATATCTCTATCTAGGAAGACTGTGTATTAGGTTTTAAAATAATCCTATTCAATTATGTCAACCTTTTTAGTTTAGAAATGAATCATACTGTTACATACATGCCAATCCCGAAGAGGAATAACACAATACATGTTCGATATAGTCCTTTTACATATCGATTGCTTAATATATCTCGTAGAAAGTTTGAAATGTTTGAAATGTTTCCACACATAATACATCTGATGTTAGCTATATACTTGTTTACTGCAAGCGAAACCGAACATGCTACATTGATCGATTTTATTTCACATTAAAGACCGCAAAACATTCACCGTTTACCATAACAGGAAGCCAGGACACCACATCAGCGCTTCTCGCAAGTGGGAAAATCAAGTCGAGATGATAGCACTGGCCAAGACATTAGTAATGTGAGATGAGGGAAAGGGGTGTGGCTTCCATGGGTGTCACTAACTCTACATTCACACTCACAAGTGTCACTTGTACTTGTACTGTTGTCACTTGTGGGTGTGGTCGATCCAGGTGTAGCTATACAGCTTCTAATGAAATAACACATCATAGAAAACTGTTTGTTTGATTTAGATGTTGCATGCTATGCTTCATACTAGCTTTGCTGGCAGATTAGCAAAGCAAACTAACTGTACTAGCTACATACACTCACCAGAGGCAGCAGCAATCTCTTTTTTTTGGATAATGTTAAAGGTTGTATATTACAGGATAAAATGAAACCACATTTATACGTTTTTCTTCTATTTTTGCACATCAAACTGTTAATGAAAATGAACTGCAGGTTGTCATTTGACACTTGTATCTGCAGTAACTGATGCTTTAAATAAGCATACAGGTGATCAGTAGGAGGTTAAAGACCTTGCTCAAGGCACCAATAGTGGTGCTCTTACCATCCTGAGTTATAATCACTAGGTCAGGACCTTTAGCTGAACTTCCTGAGCCATAAAAGTCCTTATTAAAGCATTTATCACACTACTTTTGAGGGGGGGAAAACCTACACTCACAGATATTTTACTGAGCTCAACAAACCACTCAAAGATGTATTGTGAAGTCCAAAGCTTTCATGGAGTCTCTCTCTCTCTCTCTCTCTCTCTCTCTCTCTGTCTCTCTCTGTCTCTCTCTCTCTCTCTCTCTTTCACAGACACACACACACACACACACACACACACACACACACACACACACACACACACACACACACACACACACACACACACACACCCCCTCATTAAACTCCTAACTGTGCCCTTGACAAAAATATAATTCAATTACCCGAAATAAAAGGGAAGGATTACAGTTGGTCACTTATCTCAGGGCTGCTTTCTTGCCTCGTTTTAGGAAACACTCTGTGCTAATTGGCCGTGTGTGTATCGGTGCCAGTGCGATAGCTAAGCCCTACATTTAGTGCCTGGAATTAAAAATGAGCCTCCTTGTCATGATGAAACAGTCGGGGCTTTTCTTTATAGGAAAACAAACAGGCACATTCATTAGGAGGCAGAACATCTCAACGGGAGCCTCCTAGTGGAGAGGATGTGTGGGATGCTTGCAGGAATGTGATTTTCATTTCACAGGTGAATTTTTCATAGATGCCATTTATTCATAAGCCTTCGATATGCTTTGCCTTTTTACAGCCAGCATTTGCTTTGTTTAAAACAAGTTAGAGAAGTCCGACATATTTTTCATTACTGCACTGGTATTTGTTCAGCTTAAACTTTAATTAAATGTAGTACAGCTGACTTGAAAGCTTGGTATTTAGGATTCACCTTCTCTCCATACCTATCCCTGTCCTTCATTTATTCTTCAATCTCAGTGAAGAATGATGAAGAAAGCTTTTTTGCTTCATCTTTCTCTTTAAAATTGATCTGAGTGTTGCATCTAAGATCCTTTTTGGTTTATTCTTCTTTCCTTTTCCTCCTCCCAAAAGGATTAAGAATAAAAAGTCCCTGAAGCCAACAGGAGGTTTAGGGTTGGGCTTGGGTTGGGGTTTGCCTGAAGTTAGGAATGGTCTGGGGTTTGCCTAGGGTTGAGTTGAGGCTTGGTTAGGGCTAAGGTTAGAGTTTGCCTAGATCTAGTCTGGGCTATGTGTTGGGTTTGTCTAAGGTTAGGGGTAGTCTAGAGTTGAGGTTTGTCTTGGGTTGAGTTGAGGCTTGGTTAAAGCTAGGACTGGGCTAGAACTGGGGTTTGCCTAGAGTTAGAGCTAAGGTTGGGATTTGCTCCGGGATATGACTGAGCTGGGGTTTGCCTGAGGTTGAGGTTTGGCTGGGGTTAAGCCTGGGTTAGGGTTGGGGTTTTGCATATGTTTAGGGCTGGCTGGGACTAGA
Source organism: Cranoglanis bouderius (assembly GCA_023630585.1). Classification (NCBI taxonomy): domain Eukaryota; kingdom Metazoa; phylum Chordata; class Actinopteri; order Siluriformes; family Cranoglanididae; genus Cranoglanis; species Cranoglanis bouderius. The sequence continues at coordinate 17,020,283 of CM042550.1, forward strand.
ATTGGGCTAGGGTTGGGATTTGCTTTGTGTTAGTACAGGGATAGGGTGGTGGTTTGCCTCAGGATATGACTGGTCTATGGTTGGGGTATGCTTAGGGTTAGGGTTGGTGTCTGCCTAGGATTAGGATTAGGCTAGGTTTAGGAGTGACCGATAGTTTGGTTTTAACTGAAGGTTAGGAGTAGGTTAGCTTTGGCTATAGTTTGCTTGGCTTAGAGTTTGTCTTGCATAATAATCTAGTTATTTTCATGTTTTAGCTTGAGTTAGGGGTAGGATACAATTAGTGGGCTTAGGTTTGTTTAGGTTTAAGGTTGGGCTAGGATTAAGGTTAATTTAGGCTTTGCCTTATAGAAAGAGTTAGGCTTAGGATAGGATTTGATTAGAATTAGGTTCAGACTGGGTTTGAAGTTAAGCTGGGGTTACATTTGGCAAGGGCTATGGTTTGGGTCATGCTAGGTTTAGAGATACCTCGGGTTAAGGATGGAGTGGTGTTAGTTTCCCCTTATGCCTACGACTTCATTATTTCACAAAATACAACCACATCACTCACATTTATTTTAATTATTGTACATATTTTTTTTATAAGTTCAGGCTGTTAAACACAGTTCACTGAAACACAAAATGGCATCGCATTTTGGAGAGTAGTGGTTCATCAGGAAGTTCTGACCTACATTCGGATAATCATTCAAAAACTCCAAGAACCCAGTGACAGAGATTCAGTGGTGCTATACCTGTGATTGCCAAAGAAAAGAAGCCAGTTTAAACCTCTGTCCAGAAACTCTGTTTCAGGACAGAGGTTAGTACTGTTTTAATAAAGGTGCTGGAGTTTCTGATGGTGCCAGACATGAGATACTGAACAGTTTGAGGCTGAAGGCTGTTTGTCTTGTCACTGGATAATGAAAAGATGATCGAGGCCATGAACTGGGAGCGAGTGCAGGCCGTATCCTCCTCTTTACACATGCATGATGTGGCACCTGGTTCTGTCTCATGGTCAAAAGAAAATGCAGATGGCAGTTTTGTCCCAAAATCAGTTTATGGGCTGTTTTGAGATGGAGATCCAGTAAGGTAGGAAAAAAGCATTTTTTCCATATCTGACCTCAACTGCAGTGCTGTTATTATCTCACTGAGATGATGAGAGGGTGTTGCAGTGGTATTAAAGTCCACTTTAAAAAGCATGTTTTCAACTCCTACATTTCTGGTCGAGTCGATTGTGCGGTTTGATCCATTGTAGAGTCATTGCTATAGCTGGAGGGTTGGGTGATGCTGAAATATCGGATCATACATCCAGGAAATGAGCAGCATTAGCCAGAATGTCTATCCATCTCGACCTGGACATCATCCAGATTGACCATCAGCTGAACACCAGCCCATTAAAGAATGGGCTCAGAGTCAAATTAACAGTGGAGGTTATATAGGAGGCACATCAGTCAATTATCTCAGTACTTCTGCACCTTTTTGATGCCTAGGTTTAACAATCAGTGAAAATGCCCCTATTCCAAATAGTGTGGTGTTTTATACATTTTTCTCATCACAGACAGGTGACTATTGTACATTTAAGTGAGTCAGGTGACTGAATAAAAAACAATAAACGGCAATATTTCTTTTTCTTTGTAATTGTAATGATTTTATGACAACAAACAGAACAATAAACAGAACAAACAGAACAATAAACACAACAAACAGAACAGTAAATATAACAAGTGGAACGATAAACAACAATCAGAACAATAAACACAACAAATGGAACAATAAACACAATAAACAGAACAATAAACATGATAAACAAAACACTGAACATATACAGAACAATAAACAACAAACAGAACAATAAATGTGACTAATATAACAAAAACACAACAAATGGAACATTAAATATAATAAACATAATGAAATCAGGGCAACCACTAACAATACACAATAAAGACAACGAATGCAAATAATAACAAAAAATATTTTTTTTAAAAACAAAATAAAACAAAAAAAAATTATTAATACATGGAACAAGCAGAACAGTAACTAATAAAAAGAATAAACACAACAAATAGAACAAAAGGCTACAAAACATTAAACAGAACCAAGCAATAAACACAACAAATGAAACAAATGGAATAGTAAACATGATAAACATAATGAAGCCATGGTAAACAATAACAATAAAAAATAACTGCAACAAATGAAACAAAAATAACAAACTAAACAATAAACACAACCAAAACAGTAAACCATCATTTTACACAATTAACTTATTTTCACGTGTGATTTTTTTTACATGATTCAGTTATATTCACGTGATTTTAACACATGATTTGTTTATTTTCACGTGATTTTGTTCAACAAACTGAACAATAAACACAACAAATAGAACAATTTACGCAACAATTAGAACGACAAGCACAACAAACAGTACAATAAACACAACAAACAGAACAACAAACACAAACGGACCAATAAATGCAACAAAAACACAACAAACAGGGAGTAAACATGACAAATGAAAAAAATTAACAGATCAAACAGAACAAAACACAACAAACGTAACAAAAAAGTGATTTATTATATTCACATGATTTTTTTTTACACGACTTGTTTATTTTTCCAACAAACAGACCAATCAACACAAACAGACCAATAAATGCAACAAAAACAGCAAATGTGACAAATGAGTAAATGTGACAAATAAAACAACAGACCCAACAACAATAAACAGAACAGATGGGACAAGAAACACACAAAAAAGAACAAAAACACAACAAACCAAACGACAAACACAACAAACAGACTAATCAGAATAAACAATTAACACAATAAACAGAACAATAACAAATAGAACAGTAAATGCAACAAATGGAACAATAAGCACAATGTTTGAAACAGTAAACAAATCAATCAGAACAGATGGGACAAGAAACACAACAAACTGAACAAAAAAGCAACAAACTAAACCATAAACACAACAGAACCATAAACAGAACAATAAAAACACATACGGACTAAACCATAAACACAACAAACAGAACAATAAGCATCGCTAAATAATTGACATAAATGCACGTGACTGGCCGTAATAGAGGTTTGGCTAAAAAACATGCCTACTTTTCTGAGTTACCGGTTAATTAGTAAACATCCAGTCATTTCACCTGTAACCTGCTAATCAAGTTCATCCTTGGTTTAAGGGTACGGCTCCGCCTCGGCAGGGTTAGAAGCAGCTCGAGCTGTCTGAGATGAGGGCAGAGTCTCTGTGCTGTGTATCTGCACTGTGGAAAATAAACTGATATTAAGGTAAAGTCAACACTGACATCTTCCTTCTCCTTTTTTCATTTTCCACACATTATTACCTCCTGACCAGCTGCCAGGAGAAGCCTCGGGATTTTAGACACACCAGCAAAACGCTGAGTGAAATTCCATGCTGGTTTAAGGCTCATTCATTTTCATGGACAAGTGAAAACAAAAGCATGAGCCGTCTGTCATGGAAGTGTGTTGTTGTTGACTTTACACGTGATTTTTACACACTTTACATTACTTTATGTTACATTACTATTTTTTTTTTTTGCGATTTTGTTTTTTAGGATTAAAAATCCATGATTTTATTCCCCACATTTTGTTTCACAATGATTTTTTTTACACACAATTAATTTCTTTTTACATGATTCACTTCCACGTGATTTTTTTATACGATGTGATTTTTTTTTGTTACACATTTATGTATTTTCATGTGATTTTTTTTTTCTTTACACAGGATTCATTTATTTTTTCACAAACTTTTTTTTTCATGTGTAATCGTTATTCAATTTATTTACGTTCAAATGTCACTTTTTCACATGATTTTTTCAGACCTTTTTGTTTTACACAATTCATTTATTTTCACGTGATTTTTTACATTATTCCTTCATTTCCATGTGATTTTTTTTTTTACATATGATTTATTTACACTAGATTTTTACACATAATTTACATACTCGTACGATATATACAAACACATGATTTATTTATTAGATGATTCTTTTGTAGTTTTTTTAACGATTCATTTATTTTCACGCGATTTTTTACAGAAATTCATTTTTCATTAGTGATTTTGTTTACACATGGTTCATTTGTTTTCACGTGTAATTTTTTTGTGCCTTTGTTTATCACTTATTATTCACATGACATTAGTTCACGTCAGGACATGATGTTAAAAAGCAGACTGACATGTTTTGCACGTGATCACATATTACTCACAAAATCACGTGTGAACCTCTGATCTCAAATTCTTTAAGAGAAACAATGAGAACACACACACGCGCACACACACACACACACACACACACACACACACACACACACACACACACACGTACATAGCAGCCAAAAATATAAGTGGGAACACAGAGAAACCCATCAGTGGCGGTCTGACACAGAAGGAGTGGGCTGTGAAAAAGAGCCTCTCTGAAACCATACACACACACACACACACACACACACACACACACACACACACACACACACACACACACAAAACCACCCACACATCCTTCCTCCACAACTACCATCATAAAAAAGAGGCCATGGCAAAACAATCCTGCTTAGAAAAAGCAGGAGACAAAAAAAGGAGAAAATGAGAGTGAGTCGATGAAAACCCGTCACCGAACATGATTTCTGACACCTCAGACACTCTGAGCTCTCATCTCAGCCCTGATAGCGATGAATCAAGTGATCAAGTGAACAAATACTAATTTCCGGACAATGATCCTGATTAGCTTCAGGCTTAAACTCCAGCACTTGGACTCTTTGAGTCTCTCAGATGTACTCCATCTCCATCTTTTATCACTGATACAAGTGGTTTCTCTCTCTCTCTCTCTCTCTCTCTCTCTCTCTCTCTCTCTCTCTCTCTCTCTCTCTCTCTTTCAGTTTTCCCATTTGAGCATCAGAGAATGTTTACATCTCTACTTCTAGCTACACAGATTTACAAAGCAATAAAATACAGTTGAAGATCTCCAGCTTCATGAGGACAGAGCATTTGTGATCTTCCAGTCATCCATTTTCTGTACCGCTTATCCTATTCAGGGTTGCGGAGGAGCCTGGAGCCTATCCCAGGGGACTCGGGACACAAGGTTTGGGACACCCTGGGGGGTGTACCAATCCATCGCAGGGCAAAATCACACACACACATACATACTACGGACAATTTGGAAATGCCAATGAGCCTACAACGCATGTCGTTGGACTGAGGGAGGAAACCGGAATACCTGGAGGAAGCCCCAGAAGCACGGGGAGAACGTGCAAACTCCGTGCACGCAAGGGATTGTTTTGCTAAACGGACCTAAATTGTTTCCCATTCATTTCCAATGGTAGTGCTAAACCACTATGGATGTAATATACTTTTGGCCACTGAAGCTTTTGTGGCACTGTGCTCTGAGTTTTTGCTGAGTGTGAGGCAAACGGGCTAACCACTAAACCACCGTGCTCCTCACTGGTGATCTTATTATTATAAGGTTATATATTATAAGGTTTATAAACACTCCACAAAGTACTTAGTTAGAAGTACATCTCAACCTCCCTGAACAACTTGTATATTCATCAAATTCACATTTTATTTGTCAACCGCACAACCATACACAGGACGATGAGTCGTGAAATGCTTTAATCTTTATAATTAGCTTGTCATCTTCAAGCAAGATTTATAATGAAATTCTGAATTAGTTTTTTTAATTTCATCGTCATGTTGCTCTATTTTTTTCTCAGCCTTTCCTACATTATGGAAGTGAATGGGAGTGTTTTGCATACAAAAAAAAAAAAAAATCTCCGTGTTTATCTTCACTATCTATCCACCCACCTGGACGCACAGCTTCTCCTTATGATATGATGATTGTTGACTGTCTCAAAAAGCCGGACCCTCGTAACTAACTGAAACGGTAAAAAAAACATGGCTGCCATCTCAAACTTAAACATATCGGCGCCAGTTGGACTCACAGAGAGTTTGGAGCTCCAGCATTCAGTCAGTAACCCATAACAACCCATAACATTTTCATATAACTACTAGTATAAGTTGTTATTTTATCTTTGTAAATGCTAGATATTATAAATAATTTGTAAGTATAAAGTTAGGTTTGATTATTTGTGTTTCTGAATATATTTATTAATATTTATTTATAGGTCTAGCTAGCTGGCTGTCACTACCTTCTGTGAAATTTTGCTAGGAAATTTTGCAGATTTGGGAAAAGTATTTGATATGTGGAGAGACTGAGAATTAAACAGGAAGCCAGACCAACAGATGAAACAGAACACACACACACACACACACACACACACACACACACACACAGACACTATATACTTCAATAACACACACCTGTGCCCCCCGTTATTCTAGAAACCTCCAGCTTGCCACTGATGATCATTCCTTTAACTCATTTTTATTTTCTGAATGTATTCTCTAACGTCTGATACAAGACTGTGTTTCACTCTTTACAGTCTGAACTTGATCCAAAACAACATCCTTGACATTTCATTGTAAAATCACATTAAAAAATATATCAGAAAATGCAACACATACAATTTCTGTCCAAGCGCATGAACACGTCTAACACACATGCTCGCTGACCTTTCAGTAAAGCTCCCATTACTCTGGAAACTTCAGCTTATTTAGCACATTGCATGTGGACAGCTAATGTCGATGAATGTTTAATGCTAATGTTATCTGATGTTAGCCAAAACATTAGCTTTCTACTATGTTGAAGGCAGAAAGTTGATAGATTTTCTAAATAAATAAATAAAAAACCAACAAAAAGTAAAAAAAAAAAAAAAAAAAAAAAAAGGATCCTCCAGCTCACTGTACTGAGACTTTAACTCTGTTCTTTTGTGTCAGATTGTACGTAAATAAAACGTGGGTGTTGATTGGTCAAGGCCACCTGTTGTATTCCCCTGCTGAAAAAAAAGCAAACAAACAATAGAAACCATCATAGTATTTGTAATAGTTTTAATAGTTATAATGGGAATTGTATTGGTTTAATGGAAACTAAAATAATCCCTGTGGGTCTCTACTGGTAATTTGTTGCCTTCTATCGGTGGCATGTTATGTCTAATGAATAACATTAAGGACCAGCAATGGTAATGGTTTTAATGGTTAGCTGATGGTTTGTAATGGTATTTGTAGTGGAAACCATTAGAATTTCTGTGATTGTTTCTATTGTTTTTTTTTTTTGTTTTTTTTTCTTATCATCTTTGATGATAATTGGCTGGCAGATACAACAAGATTATCTTATTAACTTCAATAATTCAATTTCGAGACCCAATCACAATAAAGCCTGATGAAGGTCTACAATTTAGATGCTTAGCAGCAATGTCTGAGACAGAGGAGACCGATTAGCATCTCTGACCCAATTTATCAGCTATCTTCAGTTTTAAATGCTTCAAATTAAAAACAGCATGATAATGAGCTGCAAATTATATTACGCAAGACAAAACCCGTGGAGATTTAGGCAAGATCCAACCTGCGGGAAACACGTACTGTACAGGTAAACTGTTAGCTAACTGAGTGAGCTAGAAGAGCTAGCCATATCTTTTAATGTTATGTTTGACAGAATGAAAGCTCTGTGTTAAACTTAAAATGTCACTTTGATGTTGAGTAACAATTTTCTGTCGTGTTAAATATATCTAAGTCTATAGGTAACGTTCAGATACAGTAGCTAACTATGTAGCTAGAAACATGCATGAATTAACATCAGTAAGCTAGCTAGTTAATGAACCTAGCATGAAGTACTGAAACCTCAACAGCATTTTGGCTAATTTAGCTCACCAGCTAAAATACCCAGCTAATTTGGCTAGCCAGCTATAATACTCAATCAATCAAGTCAGTGTGTTAAGTTTTGGAGATTTAACCTTTAGTTGTTTTTTTTTTTTGTTTTTTGTTTTTTTAACTTTGCAGAAAAATAGGAACACACAGGAGACGACAGTATCCTGCAGTGAGGATGTTTATGTATTTAACTCATTTCCAACCAGATAAAAGCTTACATCAGGCATGAATTGTTTTATTCGAAATCAGCATGACGTGCATTTTGAATCTCTGTTCTGTAATTTTGTTCTCCTGGTTATATACCTAGACATATTCGTAAACAAAACAAATAATAGCTTGCTGGATGAAAAATAAAGCATCGCAATAAATAAATGTCCCGCTAACACGGCAGCACGGTGGCTCCATCCATTCCTCTCCTGCTGATTTGTATCCAAAGTTTAAACAATGTGTTAGACGTGATTGTTTCTGCTCATTAGATAGCCTCCATTCTCACACTCACAGGAGAATGCCGCCCATTAGCAGCACTGCACCATGGGATGTGAATTCATAAATCCCAAGCTGTCACGCATCTCACATACTGGCTTTCAAAACAAGGCTCGGCGAACGCAACACAATGTACGACGACGATAATTAATAGACGCACTCATGCAAAATATCGTGACAGCACGCAAAGCCGTTTTTAATCCAGAGCTAATTGAGCATCTGTGCGCCGGAAATGTCAGCGTATGGATTTTTAACTTAAGTTCCACATGCATCATGCTATTAATTAGTAAACAGATTGCTCGAAGCAAGGCGTCGATGTCGTCCCGTCTCCTCTCTACGTTTAATGTATATATTTAGCTAAACGTTGTTGTTTCCGTCTCAGAGAATTAAAATTTAAAGATGGCTTTCATCCATCTGTTCTTATTAAAGCGCAATAAAATCCCACACGTTACTTTTACACTGTTTAGAACCGGTACTGTATGTAAAGTTTTTTTGTTAGTTTGTTTGTTTGTTTGTTTTTTAAGATCTTCCTGAGACTTGTGTAATTATTTTCCAGGCTATAAAGCATTAAGGTGTTAAAATAGAAATTAATGTATTTATAATTAAAAAAAAACAAAAAAAAACAGAACCACGTAAACAAATGATTAATTAAATACATTCAACAAGTAAGAAATGAAACTTTCCATTTTGTGCCGTTTTAGGAAAATAATCAATGACAGGGAGGTGTGATGGAGTCAGCTTTAAATTGGATTATTTTCCAATATCTCAAAGTCTTTTATTCCCGTTATACCACAGAAATTCACCGAAAAGGTACCATTTTTCTCTTGGTACCATTTTTTTTTTTACCTGTTCTCACTTACGTTAGCTGCTATAAACAGTCATTTCATCACCAGCCTCTCTCTTTTCTCTCTCATGAAGTTCTTTCATAAGACAAAACAATACAGCTTGTCACGTTAGCGAGAAACCGCAAAGAAGCGTAAACTCCTCTGTCCTGAAGATTTCTGAAAAGTTAGAGTTACGGCTTTACCTCTGACTGTTACAAAGCTCTGACACTGGAGACTCCTTCCATAAATGCTGCATAAATATTTATCCACCTTATAGAAAACTTCATTTTTAAAATCCGTTTATGTGGAACATTTGCCACACAAGTCCCTGTGAATGAGCTGTTACTATAGAAACGATAACATATTAGAGCAAATGCGTTAATATACAGTACATAAACCTGTGAGTTGGAGCTGCACTACTGCCAGAGCTGCTGTTAAGGAAAATTACTCAACACTTTTAGCCCAATCAGACTCAATTCAGAATTCAGCAGCACCAGGAGGAAGTTCATTGATGAAAATTGTTGGTATGCAGAGAAAGTTTGAAGACTTCTGGAGGATTGATGGGGATAAATTCATCGGTTCAGTGGGTGATATAGTGTGTTTTAAGTGAAAAAAGTGAATGATCAGGTCATACACAGTACTGTGCAAAAGTTTTAGACACAAAGAAATGCTGTAGAGAAAAGATGCCTTCAGAATAATGAAATTAAATGCTTCTACATTTTAAAAAAAACACAATAAAGAGCAGTAAGCAGTAGTAAATGAAACAAAGTCAATATTTGGTGTGACAAAAATAAATAAAAATAAAAATAGTAGTCTCCGGTACAATGTGTGCAGTTTTATAAGGAAATGAGCTGGTAAGTTTTATTGAGCATCTTGCAGAACCAGACACAGTTCTTCTGGAGACTTTGACTTTCGCACTCGCTTCTTATTTTTGCAGCAAAACCCAGCAGCCTTCATTGTGTTTTTTGTCTGAAAAGTGTCTCTTATGTAATATGCTGCTTTCTTTAATGACATACAAACATTTTTCTGTAATATTTAATTCTGTGCTAGAAAACTAATGTATGGGAATCTGAAATGTTTTTTTGTACTGACCTGATAATGTAGAAGTCATAAAATAAAAAATCTATAACAAAGTTTGTACTAAAAAAAATAGGGTGCCTAAAACTTTTGCACAGGACTATGTATATTTTTTAAACACTGATCCCACTGCCTCCATATAAGCTCAGTTCTACATTGCTGTATCTATGGTGGTGTGTTTAAATGTTTAATCCTTAATAGTGACTCACAAGTCCTTCTTAAAAACTAATTATGGCTAAAAAAAAAAAAAAAAAAAAAGGTCTTTTTAGTGATTTACATCACTGTGTGCTTATGGGATGGTGTTATAATTGCTGATATTGAAGCAGCAGTAGAGTAATAAAAAAACTGTCATGCATATCATCTTTTTTATTCCTAATGTTTGTATGCAAAGCAGCCTCGATTAGGAATTTAAAAGGTCGTGTATTTTTTTTTTTTTGTCCATCTCGTCCTTATCAGAGGCGTGTTTATTTAGAGCTAAAACTCAAACTGGTCATGGCCCAAAATAATTAAAATAGATAGATAGATAGACAAGACTTTTAATAATACTTAGATAAGTAAATAGATACAAAGACAAATCAATATAGATAGGTAGATAAATAGAAATAAAACTAAAATTCAAAATATAATATATAATATAATAAATAAAAAGTAAATAAATACATAACTAAATAGATAGCTAGATGGACAGATAGATAGGTAAACATATTAATCATTAAAAATTACAATTACAAAATAAAAATTAAATAATAATAAATTAATTAAAATAACAAATAAACATATAAAAAATTATTAACAAAGTGTGCCCAAGTGTGTCTTTCATATTGTATGATTTGCTGCTGATTTATTAGCATGCATAATCAATAAAGTATTTTGAAGGTGGATGATTGCATACAGATTTACTGTCTCTCCACATGACCGCCCTCTCTAGCCTGAAAAGTGAGTCAGTAAATCATCTCAAAGCTCAAACCGTCCTCCTGATGTGACTGATGATGCCATGACACCGCAAGCCTTCAAGCTCCTCGCTAAGGATCTCTTATAATAGCTCTTATACATCTCTTAAGTGTACGGAATTAGTGGGTTTTAATCTACTTATTTCATGTCAATGGCAAGTCAAGACCATAATGAGAGAAGTGTCACTTCATTTTACTAAACATGCGACTCGATTTCCAAAGACATCTTGACTTTAATGTAATACTGAATGTGTGTGTGTGAAGTGGTACGTCTCAGTCACCAAATTTTAAAAAAAAGAAAAGAAAAAAAAAGCGTCTCTAAGGCCAGTTATTCAGCGCTCGAATACCGAAAAAAATTTTCCTGAACTACCTTGGAGCTGAAAGAGAATCCAAACAAGTTCAAGCAGTAATTTATTTTCAAATTTTTTTACATGTACATTTAAATAGTTTATGCAGTATTTTCAAGGATATTGGTGAGTGTATACAGAGCAGGGTCATGGTTAAGGTTAAGCTTTAAAATCATCACAAAAAATAAAACATTTATTTTTTCTTTTAATGAGCGCTCCAATATACAAATCATCAATCAGTCAAATGGTCCAGTTTCACTTTTCAGTCCGTCCAGGATTTTGCGGAAAACTACTGATTGGTGAAATCGCAATAGCACGAAATTGTCTAATGTAATCTAATATAATAAACAAACTTAATAACAAGTAGTTTTGCTAAGGCAGAACAGTTTTTTTGGCAGCTGAACCCCTTCAACCTAAGTTATTTACTCCCTGAGCCAAGTAAGCTAACGTTAAGTCGGTCCCTCCAGTGCGCTAGTACGCTAGCCAAGTAGGCTAAAGTTAAGTCAGTCCCTCCAGTGCGCTAGTACGCTAGCCAAGTAGGCTAAAGTTAAGTCAGTCCCTCCAGCTAGCTTACTTATGTGTGTTTTTAGTGACTGCTGTGAGAGAGAGAGAGAGAGACAGACAGAGAGACAGACAGACAGACACCCAGGAACAGAGCGCTATCTTAACCTTGCATGAGGTGAAAGCCGCGAGCTAGAGACGGTCCATTTCCATTTCTTTCATTTATATATATAAAATAAAATTGAGCCCTGAGCTCTGTTGAAATTCTCGCCTGTCTCCCGAGTCTTCCTCCGCACCCATACACACCGGGTTCTACATCGTATTTATTTGGTGTTCTACTCTTCCAGGAGGGTCTTTGAGATCTGAACTCTCTGTTCTCTGCTAATATTGCTAACAATTATCACACAAAAATGATCGTTTCCTCTCCGGACTTTGCACATGACGTAATTCAAACTTTATTTATGTGCAAATTTATTCTACTGAACACATCATCTGATATTATTTTGGATTTATTAAATTAAATAGGTGATAAACTGCACATGAGACTGATCTGCGATTTTGTCAGTAGTCAATACTCTGAGGAGTGTGACCCCTGCTGGGCAGGAGGTTAATTATATGACACACACACACACACACACACACACACACAGACGCATTAGTATGTACAGAAGGAATCTTTGTTTTTCCAGTTAATTGGAAACACTAATGATGATTCATAATTAAAGATGCAACAGAGACATGTCTTACTGATTACATGTTAAATAGTCAATTAAACTGGAAGACGGATTTCTTTCTCCGCTCCCCTCACACCATCTCTGCCACATAATGACATAATTACATGACTCACTTTGTAGATCCCCATGAAAAGGTTCAAGAGCCATGATTTGATTACGTATGATGACTTATTTCCTTCTGGAACAGAAACTCAGAGTGACGGCATGTTGAAGTTGATACGCTTGACTGATTTACGAAGCAGCCTATGTCGTTCGAGATACGCCATGCCACACCCCCGCCCAGTTCGAAAGAATCCTGACAGGAGCTTAGCCAACTAGCTAAATATGGAGAGCAGCAGAGTTTGATAGATTTGGAGGTTTACTGCTATAAAGCTGCTACTGTAGAGCAAGACACGCCCCCAGGGGTGGAGCATATATGTTCTAGAGAGCGTTTTCTAGAGAGTGATTTTGGTCAATTATTTTTTTGTATTTTTGAATAAACCACATCTATAGCATGTCTCTTAAACTGTAGTAATAAAAATAGCAAACTAGACAAAAAAAATTTGTTATTTCATTGTTTTTCTTCTTCTCGTAACTGCTACATTTTCTCCTTTTTTGATCAGAGGGAAAATCCAGTAGAGGAAATGTTGGTAGTTGTTCCTCACTGTGATTACCAAACTGTGGTGTTTTATCAACATCAGCCTTTTATTTCCTTTCTTTTTGGTTGTTTCCTCCAATCTGTTTCCTTTCCAAGCTGGACACCTTGGATTACAATATTTTTGATTTCCATTCTACTGTGAAAACTCAAACCGTCACTTTTTCACGCTCAGCCTCCTGGTTCCCCACAAACTGAGAAAGAGCAAAGCAAAGCAGCAGGTTGTGTTTTTGAGGGACGCAGCAGTAAGTCTCCCCTCACAGTCAACAAATTAGCCTCTGAGGATCACCGAAAGAAGTACTCAAAGTCTCTCCAGGAAGCACAGACAAAGTTTCAGTGTACAATCATCAGTGATAATCCAGTAAACTCAAAGCGAATCTTCCTCTATGAAACAGCACAGCTAACCGAAGCCAAATTGGAGGAGTGCAACAACTTTTTTACTACAAAAAACAAAAACAAAAAAACCAAAAGAAACCCTACCATCACATTCTGTTAATGACACTTCACAGCAGTGCCTGCCTCTCTGTTTGTTTAATGAAGTTACACGGGGTGAACATGAGAGCATCATCAGAAGAATGAAGTCATCCACCTGTGCCTTGGATCCCTTTCCAGCAGCCTTATTGAAATTGTTTATCCTCATTTTAAGCCCCAAATTGTTAACAGCTCTCTACAATCTGGCTTTTGCTTAAAACTGCCATCTGTAGGCTTCTTTTTCAGTAAGCCCACATTACACCCAGACATCTGGTGTACAGGCCCATTTCAACATTTTGGAGAAAGCTACAGGATCACCTCTTCTCGATTTACAAATGACCTGCTAATGATAGCTGACAATAAAAAAGGCCCGTGTGGGGTTGCTAGCATGTGCGCAAGTTTAGTTGATTTGTCACGCTTTTCAAAACTTACCTCCCAGCTGAAAAAAAAAACAGTAGAAACCATCATAGAATTTGTAATGGTTTTAATGGTTATAATGCAAATTGAATTGGTTTTAAATGGAAAGCGTAATGGTCCCTGTGGGTCTCTACTGGTAATTTGTTGCCTTCTATTGGTGGCATGTTATGTCCAGTGAATACCATTCTTTTCCTTTCGGCTGTTCCCTTCAGGGGTCGCCACAGCGAATCATCTGCCTCCATCTAGCCCTATCCCCTGCATCCTCTTCTCTCAGACCGACTACCTTCATGTCCTCCTTCACTACATCCATAAACCTCCTCTTTGGTCTTCCTCTCGGCCTCCTGCCTGGCAGCTCTAACCTCAGCATCCTTTTACCGATATATTCACTCTCCCTCCTCTGAACATGTCCAAACGATCTCAACCTGGCCTCACATCTCACATGTGCTGTCCCCCTGATGTACTCATTCCTGATCCTATCCATCCTCGTCACTCCCAAAGAGAACCTCAACATCTTCAGCTCTGCTACCTCTAACTCTTCCTCCTGTCTTTTCCTCAGTGCAACTGTCTCCAAACCATGCAACATCGCTGGTCTCACTACTGTCCTGTACACCTTTCCTTTCATTCTTGCTGGTACTCTTTTATCACACAACAGACCTGACACTTTTCTCCACCCATTCCAATCTGCCTGCACACGCTTCTTCACCTCTTTTCCACACTCCCCGTTGCTCTGGACTGTTGACCCTAAGTACTTAAAATCCTGCACCTTCTTTACCTCTTCTCCCTGTAACCTCACTGTTCCACTTGGATCCCTCTCATTCACACACATGTATTCTGTCTTGCTGCGACTAACCTTCATTCCTCTTCTCTCCAGAGCAAACCTCCACCTCTCTAGACTTTCCTCCACCTGCTCCCTGCTCTCACTACAGATCATAATGTCATCCGCAAACATCATAGTCCATGGAGATTCCTGTCTGACCTCATCTGTCAGCCTGTCCATCACCACCGCAAACAAGAAGGGGCTCAGAGCTGATCCTTGATGCAGTCCCACCTTCACCGTGAACTCCTCTGTCACACCTACCGCACACCTTACCATTGTCCTACTGCTCTCATACATATCCTGCACCACTCTAACATACTTCTCTGCCACTCCAGACCTCCTCATACAATACCACAGCTCATCTCTTGGCTAAATCTACAAAGACACAATGCAGCTCTTTCTGACCCTCTCTCTACTTCTCCATCAACATTCTCAAAGCAAATATTGCATCTGTAGTGCTCTTTCTTGGCATGAAACCATACTGCTGCTCACAAATGCTCACTTCTCCCCTTAACCTTGCTTCCACTACTCTTTCCACAACTTCATTGTATGGCTCATCAGCTTAATACCTCTGTAGTTTCCACAACTCTGCACATCTCCCTTGTTCTTAAAATCGGCACCAAACACTTCTCCTCCATTCCTCAGGCATCTTCTCACTCTCTAAGACCTCATTGAACAACCTAGTTAAAAACTCTACTGCCATCTCTCCTAGACACTTCCATACCTCCACTGGTATGTCATCAGGACCAACCACCTTTCTTCTCTGCATCCTCTTCAAAGCTCTCCTAACTTCACCCTTGCTAATCCTTTCTACTTCCTGCTCAACAATATTTGCCTCTACTACTCTTCTCTCTCTGTCATTTTCCTCATTCATCAGTTCCTCAAAGTACTCCTTCCATCTTTCCCTCTCCCGCCTGTCACCAGTCAACACATTTCCATCTCTATCTTTAATCACTCTAACCTGCTGCACATCCTTACCATCTCTATCCCTCTGCCTCGCCAACCGATACAAATCCCTCTCACCTTCCTTACTATCTAACCTTGCATACATGTCCTCATAAGCTTTCTGTTTGGCCTTTGCCACCTCTATCTTAACCTCACGCTGCATCTCCCTGTATTCCTGTCTACTTTCCTCTGTCCTCTCACTGTCCCACTTCTTCCTAGCTAACCTCTTCTTCTGGATACTCTCCTGAACTTCCTCATTCCACCACCAAGTCTCCTTGTCTTCTTTCCTCCTTCCAGATGACACACCTAGCACCTTCCTACCTGTCTCCCTGATCACTTTGGCTGTAGTAGTCCAGTCATCTGGAAGCACCTCCTGACCACCTAAAGCCTGTCTCAACTCCTCCCTGAAAACCGCACAGCACTCTTCCTTTTCCAACTTCCACCACTTTGTCTTCTGCTCTGCCTTTGCTCTCTTCATCTTCCTCACCACCAGAGTCATCTTACACACCACCATCCTATGTTGTCTAGCTACACTCTCTCCTACCACTACTTTGCAATCGCTAATCTCCATCAGATTACAGTGTCTACATAAGATATAGTCCACCTGTGTGCTCCTGCCACCACTCTTATATGTCACCCTGTGTTCCTGCCTCTTCTGAAAGTACGTGTTCACCACAGCCATCTCCATACTTTTAGCAAAGTCTACCAACCTCTGTCCTTCTGGGTTCCTTACCTGAAGACCAAACCTGCCCATCACTTCTTCATCCCCACTATTCCCTTCACCAACATGTCCAAATGTTAAAGTCTGCCCCTATCACCACTCTCTCACATCTGGGAACACTCTGCATCACTTCCTCAAGCTCGCTCCAGAATCTGTCTTTCTCCACTTGCTCACAACCTACTTGTGGAGTGTAAGCACTAACAACATTCAACATCACACCTTCAATTTCCAGCTTCAGACTCATCAACCTATCTGACACTCTCTTTACCTCCTTCTCCATTTCTCTTCCTGTCCACCCCATGATAACACAGTTTAAACCCTGCTCCAATGCTTCTAGCCTTGCTCCCTTTCCACCTGGTCTCCTGGACACACAGAATGTCGACTTTCCTCCTCTGCATCATATCTACCAGCTCTCTGCCTTTACCTGTCATCGTACCAACATTCAAAGTCCCTACTTTCAGTCCTAAACTCCTGCCTTTCCTCTTCTTTCTCTGCCTACGGACATGCCTTCCTCCTCTAACACACCTTCCTCCTCTCCTTCTTCGACCAACAGTAGCCCAATTTCCACCAGTGCCCTGTAGGTCAACAGCACCGATGGCGGTCGTTGTTAACCCGGGCCCCGACCGATCCGGTATGGAAGTCATGTTAGTGATTCGCATATTGAATTTGGCAAAAGTTTTATGTCGGATGCCCTTCCTGACACAACCCTCTCTATTTATCCGGGCTTGGGACCGGCACAAAAAGTACACAGGCTTGTGACCTCCTGTGGCTAGATTATGTCCAGTGGATACCATTTAGGACCAGTAATGATAATGGTTTTAATGGCTGCCTGATGGTTTGTAATGGTATTTGTTGTGGAAACCATTAGAATTTCTGTGATGGTTTCTATTGTTTTGTTGGGGTTTTTTTTTCAAGAAGCAGTCTGTAGGCCAGAAAAGAAAGAGAAAACAAGAAGATGATGGAAAAGAGGAAGCAGAACTTTGGTAACTAGTGGAGATGATCTAATAACCAAATAATTAAGGATGAAAACTGGAGGCTAAGCCATAATCATTGTGCATCATCTTGGCAAGCAAGCAGCTATAGCTAGGAGTTGGTGCTTTCTTGAGGGAATTCATAATTTTTTCTCAAATTGTCTTGGTCTTTTGAGTAAAAGGACAACAATTTACCAAATTTATTCTATTGTAGCCTAATGATGGTTTATCTGATTGGGAAACTTGATCTAGTGCTATGTCTAGGACGCAGAATACAATGCTAAGGTTATCCTATAGTTGGTTCATCGTATTTAAAGGTATCTGGGTAACAATATGGCAATAAATATTGAAAGAAAAACACCAGGAGAGCCCTAGAATAGCCTTCACTCACTCAACTGTACTGCCCCCACTGAAACCTCCACAATACTAACCATCTGCCTTGAAGAGATAAAGGTCTGGATGGAGAATATTTCTCTTCTTAAACAGCTCCAAATCAGAGGAAATTGTTATTTTAGCAGTCCCCATCACCCACTTAACCTTTCCTGGCCAAAATATCCCTCTCTTCCTCTACCTCAAAGAAGATCTCTAAAATCCGCCGCATCTTAAACTGGCTGGATGCAGAAAAACTCATCCATGCCTTTGTTTCCTCAAGGTTAGACTACTGCAGTGTGCTCCTCATCAGGATTCCTGGCAAGATTCTCCACAAAATCCAGTGTTGCCAGGATCCTGATGATGGGTTGAACATGTCTTTCCCATTCTCCACGTTCTGCATTGGCTACCCATTTCCTATAGGATGTGTGTGGATGAGAGAGTGTGGTCAAGCTCTAGTTTGTGAATGGAGGGTGGAGTCAGGGGAATGAGTGGAAATGTGTTTCAGTGAGCAGGAGGGAGGAGATAAAGGGGTAGACAAGAGAACGAGTGGAGGAGAGAGAGACAAGAGCCACGCTGTGAGAGCCGAGCTGAAATGTGTGTGTTTGCGTTTATGTTTGTGCATGTCTCTGTGTGAGACCGTGACTTAGAAAGCACTGAAAAACATTCGAAGAAGATAGAATGGAAAATAAAGAGCTGTTTAAGTTGTCCCAAGCCTGCCTTCTGAAGGTACGTTCAAACATACAATGATTTTATCGCTGCAAGTCGCCAGTCGCTGTACTATGAAGTCGCCAGTAGGGGTTCTTACTACTTTTTGCCACAGTAACATTTATCAGTGGGTGGCGCAACTAGCCTTCTACTTCGGTTTTCTTGCCACTAAAATGAAATATTCTGGAGGGAGAGCGTTTGTATATAAAATTCACCAGCGTATATATGCATCATATCCTACGAGATGAAGGAGAAGCAGTGTGTGCTCTTCGACATTGTGGCCATCAATCTGTGGCGAGAACCGCAACAACTTTTTTTTTTTTGCAATCTGAAATGTTTCTACTAAGGAACAGGATTGGTCTTCACAATAGTTTGGTGCAACAAGATACTTTTAAAAGACTTAAAATTATATCCAAATGTCACCAGATACATTTATTGATTGTTTGCTATAATGCAAAGTAATGTTGTGGGTTTTTTTTTTTTTTTTTGGAGATGTGCAGTGCATGTATCATACTGAAGATGAATAATGCAAATAACCTTATATAACATTATAACACCTCTTCCACCCAGGAGCAACCACCTCCACACACCGACACCGACCACGAAGAACTTAGAATAAACAGTATTTTTATCAGCTACACATGAAAGTAAGGTTAAAAGTCAGAACTTTGCAGCATTAGTGTGCATTCTTTTTAAACAAAGTGCAACTCACTGTCTAAGAAGCTCTCTCTCTCTCTCTCTCTCTCTCTCTCTCTCTCTCTCTCTCTCTCTCTCTCTCTCTCTCTCCAGATAGTAGCCATGTTTACATGCAGCCCAATAATCAGGGAGGGAAAATATTTGAGCAGATTTACTTACTGTACTTAAATACTACATTGAAAGATTTCTCAAATTTTATTGGATTTGAGGTCTCTTCCAAAAGAAAAACGCTTTTTTTTTTTTTACTCCTTCCATTTTCATTTTAACTTTCAAACTTCTCCTTACAATTCTCAAAGGCTGTTTCTTTTTCTTTTCTTAGTAAGATGTTGTCTTTTGCTGAAGCTAGCGATTCATACAGGATGAGACAACTTTTAAATTCGCTATCAAAAAGTATGTTAAGTTGAAGTTAAATTAGCTAGTTAAGTTATGTATGTAAGCTAGCTAATGAGGTAGCTAGTTTTGTAAATCAGCGAGCTGTTAAATCTTGTTTATTAATTTAGCTAGCTAGTATTTTTTTTTTTGTTCTTGTTGCTTATCTGACTTAGCGCTCGTTTTTAAACATTAGCTAACCAGTGAGACAAATTTTAGGTTT
Source organism: Cranoglanis bouderius (assembly GCA_023630585.1). Lineage (NCBI taxonomy): Eukaryota > Metazoa > Chordata > Actinopteri > Siluriformes > Cranoglanididae > Cranoglanis > Cranoglanis bouderius. The sequence goes on from CM042550.1 coordinate 17,040,308, forward strand.
GTCTGAGTTAACAGAATATCTTACTTATAACTTTGATTAGCGGACTAGCTAGTAATGCAGGATCGACTGTGATGGACTTGGTATGTGATCAGTTCTTTTCAATAACTTTTGAACACTTTAGCATGTTTAAATGTTGATAGACATGTAGATGTTGAAAGACATAGAGATAACCCTAATATTAACCCTTTACATTCTGTCCATTTTAGTAAACTACAGTGCCTCCACTAATATTGGCACGCCTGGTAAATATGAGCAAATAAGGCTGTGGAAAATTGTCTTTCTTGTTTAACCTTTTGATCTTTTGTTACAAAATTCACAAAAATACTCTGCTCTCATGGATATCAAAACATCGTGCTAAATATAGGTGTGCAACAATTATTGACACCCTTTTAGTCAATACTTTGTGCTACAGATTTCAAGGTCCACGCTGGTGGACTCTCCTCTTCAGTTCACCCCACAGGTTTTCTATGGGTTTCAGGTCAGGGGACTGGGATGGCCATGGCAGGACCTTGATTTTGTGGTCAGTAAACCATTTTTGTGTTGATTTTGATGTATGTTTTGGATCACTGTCCTGCTGGAAGATCCAACCATGGCCCATTTGAAGCTTTCTGGCAGAGGTAGTCAGGTTTTCATTTAATATCTGTTGATATTTGAGAGAGTTCATGATGCCATGTATCCTAACCAAATGTCCAGGTCCTCTGGCAGAAAAACTGCCCCAAAACATTAAAGAGCCACCACCATATTTAACCGTGGGCATGAGGTACTTTTCCATCTTCTTACACCGGTACCGGTGCGTACGATCTTCCTACAGAGGTGCGTACGATCTTCCAGACTGACAGATTTCCTTTGCAAGTCTCACTGATGAAACAGAAAAGAAAATGGCCAACGTGTGCATGAAGGACTCGAGGGACAAAAAAAGAGAGTCGCATTTTGTTTTATTCCCCCCCCCCACCATGTGTGTGAGCGCAAAGATTAGCAGCCTAGCTGTCGGCTGCCAAATGTCCCGATTCTCCCAAAATAATTTCTCTCCCAGGGCCATTTAGGACAGATTTTTCTTTTCATGTCATTATCACACCTTGCCACATGATGCTAACTAGCAATTTGATCAACAGAGAAAAAAACTTCATCCTCAGGCTCTGATTTACTGAGATCCCAAACAAAGAGTATGATGTGTAGTAGGGGTGTAGCTTATTAGCTTGTTAAATTAGCTAGCTAGTTACATTTTGTGAATCAGCTTGTTAAATTAGCTAGCTCATTAAATTGTGTAAATCAGACTGTAATATACGTTAGCTAATATTACAGTGATTTACACAATTTGACTCAGCTTTAAAATGTTAGTCACTCTTGATAAGGGTGTCTGCCAAAAATGCCATAAAATTAGCTACCTAGTTAATTTTGTGAATCAGCTTGTTAAGCTAGCTAGCTAGTTAAGTTTTTGTGAACCAGCTTGTTAAGTTAGCTGCAACTTTTGTTAATCAACTTGTAATATTAACAAGCTAGTTAAGATTTCTAAATTGGCTTGGTAAATCAGCTGGCTACTTATGTGTTGTGACTCAGCTTGTTAAATTAGCTAGCTAGTTAATTTTGTGAATCAGATTGTTAAGTTAGCTAGCTAGTGAAGTGTTGGGAATGGTGAACTTGTGCTCAGCTCTTTTCATCAGTTAAAATTTTGCTTTTCTTTTTTACACTTGAATACTTGAGTAATTCGAGTATGTTTACTTTCACTCAGTAGGTTTTTGCCTCCATACTTCTAATTTTAATTGTGTAAGATTTAGATTTTTACTTAAGCACACTTACAAAAGTATTTTTTCCCTCTGGAAATGGTGAAATGGAAATGGTGAAATGCTGCTCAGATGAAGTCACTATAGATCCCAGAGCCTCATCACCCTGTAGTTCTTGCCCAGATTCTCACTGAATCTAAGCAGGGTTGAGCCTGGCCAATACCTGGATGGGAGACCTCCTGGGGGAAAACTAAGGTTGGTCTGTGTGGGTCCTAATGCCCTAGTATAGTAATGGGAACACTATACTGTAAAAAGAGCTCTGTCTTTCACATGTGATGTTAAGCTGAGGTCCTGACTCTCTGTGGTCATTAAAAATCCCAGGTCATGTCTCGTAAAGAGTAGGGGTATCACCCTGGTGTCCTGTTGACAGTGGCCCCCTAATAATCTCCGTCCCTGAATTGGCTACATCACCCTCCTCTCCATCAATAGCTGGTGGGTGTTTTGGCCCATTATGGCTGTGGTCACATCATCCAGGTGGATGCTACACACTGGTGGTGGTTGAGGAGATTTCCCTCCATACTATGTAAAGCACTTTGATTTTCTAGAAAAGTGCTATATAAATGTAATGAATTATTATTATTATTATTAAGACAACATATGGTTTGAGAAAAAGGCAATCTGTTGTTTATTTCTTTCATATACTGTATACTGTAAAGAAACTCGATTGAACTTGTGAAAAGTGGTGTTTAGTATATACAATGTGCTCTTTTCACTGAAGGCTGTTGCTACAGACATGAAGTAACGAAGGTGTTTCTTTCTTTCATTCGTTCTGTCTTTCTATATTGTTCTCCGAGCTTCACTTGATTCTGAGAAAGTGCTTTGTCTGTGACTGCATTCACATACAGACTGGCTGCTTTTCAATGACTAGAAGAACTGTGAGACTCTTTTTCCATATAAATCCACATAGAGAAACTGTACCGAGTCAAAATCTTACTCTACTGTTAATTTTAAAGTAGAAGCCAAAACTCTGCTCAAGTGAAAGTCAAAAACTGAAAGAGTTCAGATATTAATTTGTTAAATATCTTATTAAATATGTATTTCTCTGGCTGGTTAGTTCATGTTTAATTATCCTGTTGGAATTAATGAGGTGGATTAACAACAAAAAACAAACCTACTGTATCTAGTGAATCTTACCACAACATGATTCTTTGGCTTTGATGTTAAATTTTCATTTCGTTTTTACATAGGAGGTAAAAGAGACGTCATGTATGAATGGTTAGTAAATCCAGCAAACACTAATGAGAACACTAGCTCAAAGATCAGTGAGCATTCATGTGAATTTGATTGGATGTTTGTTTGTTTTTTATGCTAGTTTAAATAAGAAAGTAGACAACTGATTGGCGAAGTAACTGGGCAAGAAAACAGCTAGCTATCCTAACTAGCTCTCTCCCCTATCCTAGCAGCCAGGGAGGGTGAATGCTAACATGTGCTTCCTCTGAGACATGTAAAGCCAGCCAACTATCTTTTCACACTAAGAGGAGGAAAGCACTATCTGCCCTCTTCAGCATACATGAGCTCACAGATGCCTATGATTGGATAGTGTTCCTGTGATTGACACAAGGGAGAGAGAGAGAGAATGCCCCTCCCAACCATTGATAGCTTTGAGATTCGTCATGATTTGAATGCTTTTTTTCAGTTGTGCCAATTGGGGACGCATTTGATAGTCAGAAATGAAAAGTAAGGACTAAAAAGTACGTTGTTCAGAGTAGATATTTCAATAAAACTTGAGTAACGTACAAATCTCCCAAAATATTACTTAAGTACTGCTGGAAAGAAGTACATTTCCTGGAGTATTTTCCACCTCTGATTAAATACAAATTCTTCTTGTGGGTGTATTTGGAAATTGTCCATTATCCATTTAAACCATGAAGAAAAGGAAGAGAAAGAGAGCTGGTGTTGGTTTCTCAGCAGTGGAACAGAAGATTTGTGGCCTAAGGGTCTTGGAATAGCTCACGGCATTTATATACATGAAAGACAAGCAGCTGCATTAGTCATGTAAGTGAATGAAGGGAAATGGGGACGGATGTGTTGGAGGCGGATTAAGTATGATAACATATTCTCCTTCTTCATTTCTGATCGTATTTAGAGCAGGGCTATTTTCAGACGACTGTAGGCATGAGCTCACCATTTTGTGCCAAATTTCTGGTACGAGTTTCACAGTTTCCCTGTAACCAAAAATTTTACACAACTTCACAGATGAGGTTAATCTATAAAAATGGATTTGTACAGATACACTTGGAGAGAAAATCATCTTGTAGCATATTTAACAAAAATCATAGATCGTACAGCTTTTCTAAAGTGAATTTCCAAGAATATTCACTTTTCCAGTATTAAGCAGCTTTAAATTATGTAACATTCTTTGTGTTGTGTACACACAGTGGAATTTGAAGACAAGTCAGCTACATTCCTAACTAGAAGGAGATGAATTCGTCCTCATTCTGAATTCCTTGCAGCAATCCTAGATAGGCAGTTAACACTTAAGATAACAGTCACAGTGACTTTAAAAGCAGTTTGACACAAATTATAGATTTCAAGGCATCAACTGCTTTTATGCAGAATTTACAAAAGCGCCCTATGCAACCACTACAGCCTGCAGCTTTTATTGCATAGCCAATTTAAGTTGACAGACGGATGAACAAAAAAAAAAGGTCAAATTAGCAAGCAAGGTAATTATTTGAAAATTGTAGTAGGTACCTGCTGGTCTGCCTTACATCCAGTGCTAACTGCTAACATCTAACACCATGGAGAGAACTGATTTGGCACCACAGGTTCAGTACAGTATGTGGAAAATACATACATACATGTGCAGAAATGGGTCTGTAAAATTATACTTGGTCAAAGGTATTTAGGGTACTTAGATGCTCTCTGACTTCTTGGACTGTGCACTCTAGCAGAGAGACGAATTCAACTGTGTCTTGACTTTGCCAGAAAGCTATTCAAGTCTAGTTTCAGAGGCTGGCCACCCCCCCCTCCAGGAGGAGCTTACAGGTCACGAGACAAGAAACTCAAATTAACTGACAATCCCAAGATGTCGAACTGAGAGATATTGGAGATCACCTATTCCCTGTATGTGCAGACTTCTAAATGATTGTGGATTTTAGAAATTACCTTTGTAATATGAGGTGTTTGATGTTAGATTAGTAATCTGTATATCTTAATACTGTATATTTTAAATTTTTTGTTAAATATAGGTGTGCAACAATTATTGGCCCCCCTATGAATTCATATGAGAAAAATATATTTGAAATATATTCCCATTGATATTTAATTTTTATTTTTTATTTTTTTTTTGTACACCTGGGTGACTAGGAACAGGAAATTGTTCAATCATGACTTCCTGTTTCACAGGGGTATAAATATGAGGTAACACATAGGTCAAATTCCTTTAGTCATTCAGAACAATGTGTAAGACCAAGGAATATAGCTGTGATATTCAGCAAAAGGTTGTTGAGCTTCACAAAATGGGAAGTGGCTATAAGAAAATAGCACAAGCATTGAAAATGCCCATTTCCACCATCAGGGCAATAATTAAGAAGTTCCAGTCAACTGGAAATGTTATGAATCGACCTGGAGTTGGACGTGTGTCTATATTGTCTCAACGCACTGTGAAGAGGATGGTTCGAGTGGCCAAAAAAATCTCCAAGGATCACAGCTGGAGAATTGCAGAAGTTAGTTGCGTCTTGGGGTCAGAAAGTCTCCAAAACTACAATCCGAAGTCACCTACATCACCACAAGTTGTTTGGAAGGGTTTCAAGAAAAAAGCCTCTACTCTCATCCAAAAACAAACTCAAGCATCTTCAGTTTGTCAGACACTACTGGAACTTCAAATGGGATCGGGTTCTATGGTCAGATGAAACCAAAATAGAGCTTTTTGGCAATAAACACCAGAGGTTGCCAAAATCCAGAATTTTTCAGTCATTTGTTCAAAATTAAGTACATTCCATACCTTAAACATAAATTTACAAATTAAGCATTTTAGGACTTTCAAGCATTTGTGAAAAAAATAAAATATATGTTTAAGAAAGTCCTACTACATGGTTTAGATTCATTTTCGCTAAATCAGTATTGTGTACCTTATACAAGCTCAATAAGAATGAGAGAGAATAGTTCATAGGTGTGTCATATAAGGAATAAAACACGTGTTGTGCTGTTACAGGAAAATGATCAGTGACGGGATCATGTGGTGAAGCAGTTTGAAGAGATTTCCTAGCCAATCATGGAAACAAAGCATTTGATTCCTCTTATATCACAGCAATTTGCCAACAGTTACAATTTTTTTGTTTATTTAAGAATGTGAGGTCGTAATTTTTATCTGTTTATAGTTACATTTAATGTTGCGGAAGTTAGATCCTGTTAGCGCCTCCATTATAGCAGCAATGAACAGTCTTTTATCACCAACCTCGCTTTTTTCTCTCTCTCTTGAAGCTAATAAGACAAAAGAATTTCAGATTGTCAAGTCTCTGTGAATGAGCTGTTACTATAGAAAGGATTATGTATTATAATGAACGCACTAATAATAATAAACCTGTGATTTGCAGCTGCACTACTGTCAGAGCTGCTGTTATAGAAAATGAATCAACACCTTCTGACCAATCAGAATCCAGAATTCATCAGTGCTGTGGTTTAACAGTAATTAATTAGAATATCAATGACCGCTTTGGGGAAAACATGGTGATGTTCCTTGTTATTGGAGCCACTCAGGTCCAATGTGAACGAGCATTATTCAATCGTTTTTTTCCTCTATTATGTCTCTGGGTGTTTTATTACCTTGCTCCTGATTTCAGAAGAACTCATTTCAGTGTTTTGCCTTCTCCATCTCAGCTCGTGAAGGACTTGGTAATTAGTGCATAAGTGGAATCTGATGAGTTTGGATTAGAGAAACACAAACAAACATGCAGAAAAACAGATCTCCGAGTGGGAGATTGGGAAACACTCAAGTGGAGTAACTCTGCTAAGATAAATTAAATAACCACTTCAAACAACATTGTTTTATGCAGTAATAATTACTCTATAATGATGTTCAGTTCATAAAAGGTCAGCATTATGATTTCTCCATATTTAACCATTTCAAAAAATAAATAAAACACTTCACTTAGTTTGTTTGAGTTCATTTTACACCACAGTGCTGCTGACTTCTCAGTTCTGATTGGTCAGAAGGTGTTGATTAAGGTTTATAGTAATACGTTATGGTATTGTATTGGAGGACACTTCACATAAATGCATTAAGAAATGTGTGTTATCATTGATACAGTGAAGTTTTCTGAATGGAAACGTTTATTTAACATTTATGGAAGGAGTCTCCGGTGTCAGCGCTTTGTGACAGTCAGAAAGATTTCCGGCATCTTCAGGACAGCGGCGTTTACGCTTCTTTGCGGTTTCTCGGTAACATGACAGGCTGCACTTGTTTTTGTTTTTTTTTCTTGTTAACCTCAAGCGTGAGGGAAAAAAAACTAGAGACTGGTGTCTGTGTAGAACTTGCGCTTCAACTTGTTTCACAGATGTTGTTCCACAACATTAAATGGATAAAAAGTACGACATGTCGGTCCTTAATAAATTAAAAATGTAAACGTTGGCAAATTACTGGCATATAAGAGGAATAAAACACTTGAGGGCGTGCTGTTATAGGAAAATGGTCCACTTTGGGATTGTATCAGCAACTCAGTAACTGTTTTTGCTTATTTTACTATAACATGAGGACACAGAGTGTTTCATTCCTTAGAGTTTGGCTAGCAGCTTAACAGGATTAACCAATCGGGATTCCCGTATTGGTTTGAAAGCTACTATCCAGCTAGCCACAGAAGATAAAGTGCAGGAGGAGGGGAAAAGGCGAAGGGTTAGGATAAGGTCAGATATGAGGTAATTTCCTTTCTATTACTAGCGTGATATTTTATTCATTTTCAGTGAAACTGACATCAAGGTATTTTATTTCCTTCCTATTAGTGGTATTAATACTGTGAGATGTGCGATGTGGTTGACTGTAAATTATGCCTTAAATAATAAATAACACCACCACTGCTTCTACTACAGTCTGGCATCCGGCCAAATTGTATGAAGATGTCGCAGTTATCATTAATTGTACAGATCATATGGTGATTTTTTTTAGCATATTTCCTCATCCACTGTGGGAATTGCTATAGAACTGAAAAATGGAAAGTTGAAATCCAGCTGCAGGGTTGAAAAACAGCCGATGTGGACAATCGACACCGGCCAATTCGCTTTATTGATAACTGACAATAACCTAATTATGCGTAAACAAAGCACACTAGCTAAGCAAAGCTGCTCGGTAAATACGAAAGGGCAAAGTGTGTTCACAGCTTAAGACGACTGGATGAGTAAAGTTCTCGATCCACATTCCTGCCAAAGCACACATGCCATGCGATCGATATTTTCCGCAGCTGATTTGAATGTGTATAATTAAGCTTTAACCTTTTTAGTTCAGATTTTAGCGAGTTTACTGCAAAACCAGATGGAGATCTAAAGCTAAAGGATTCAGCACATTAAAGTCTCTGTTAAATTATCTACAAGGACATGAAGCAGCATCTCGTCTCAGCTTTAACCGTGACCTCTATCTGTGATTTGAATATTCAGCGAATGGCAGGATTGATTTAATGAAGAAGGGCAAAAAAAAAGGTGAGGAGTAGAGAGAATTTTATATCTCAGATGTAACAACTCGGGGAGGAACAAGGATAGAAATGCACAAAGGCTTTTGATAATAAAAAAGCATGTTTTGAGAAAGAACTCGATACTGAGAAAAAGAAATAGGAACGAAATAACTAGGCGAGAAACAAGAACACGGCATGACAAAGAACAGAAACCAGACACCGATCAGCCATAACATTAAAACCACCTGCCTAATATTGTGTAGCTCCCCCTTGTGCTACCAAAACAGCTCTGACCCTTTGAGCCCTGGACTCCACATGACCTCTGAAGATGTGATGTGGTATCTGGCACCAAGACGTTAGCAGCAGATCCTTTAAGTCCTGTAAGTTGCGAGGTGGGGCCTCCATGGATTGGACTTGTTTGTCCAGCATATCCCACAGATGCTTGATCGGATTGAGATCTGGGAAATTTGGAGGCCAAGTCAAAACCTTGAACTCTTTTTGACATGTTCCTCAAACCGTTCCTGAACAGTTTTTGCAGTGTTTTCCAGGGAGCATTATCCTGCTCAAAGAGGCCACTGCTATTAGGGAATACCGTTGCCATGAAGGTGTGTACTCAGTCTGCAATAATGTTTAGGTAGGTGGTACGTGTCAACGTAACATCCACATGAATGCCAGAACCCAAGGTTTCCCAGCAGAACATTGGCCAGAGCATCACACTGCCTAACCACTAACCACTGCATACCAGGAACACCTCACAAGACCTGCTGGTTAGACCCAGTCGTCTAGCCATCACAATTTGGCCCTTGTCAACGTCGCTCAGAGCCTTACACTTGCCCATTTTTCCTGCTTCCAACACATCAACTTCGAGAACTGACTGTTCACTTGCTGCCTAATTATGGCTGATCGGTTTACAGTATAATAAACACAAGAAAACCAATGAGGAGAAAAGCAAAGAACAAAACAATAAAAAAGGCACATGACGAACTAGGAACAAATCATGACACTCATGCAGAACTTGCCATTTTAAGCTAAATGGAGATGTATAGTAATAAAGTACTTTTTTTTTTTTGGAGGGAATTGCTGTAAATATGCAGAAGATGCTTTCTTAATGGCAATATTCTTTAAGCAGTATATTAAAATTCAGTAAATTATCATAAACTGAAAGTAGTTTTAAATAGTTCTAGCATGAAAATAAATGAGTTTCGTTCTAAAAGTTTAACCTGATATCAAAAATAAAACGGTATCAAGTCTCCTGCCTCTGCAATAGAGACAGAGTCTAGATCAAGCGTGTCAAAGCCACTGCCCGTGGGCCAGGACCGGCCTGATAAAGGTTCTAATCCGGCTCAACAAATGTATTTAGAATCCATGTTTTAATTAAAATTGTGTTGTGGACCGTAATTGAATTCATGGATTGAAAAAAAAAAGCTCTGTTACTCTACTACGGGGGCAAACTAGGGTAATAAACACACAGCCATAAACTCAGCTACTGACAAAACATCCTGATGATATAGGATTCTTAATTAGCAAGCTAAACATTTGATGTTGAAACCATATCTATTCCTAAAAGAGCTAAAGCAATGGGGGTGAATACTTATGCAATCAGTTCTTGTTCTCACTTATGTTATAGCAGCGATAATCAGTCATTCCCAGTTCATCGGCCTCTCTTTTTTTTTTTTTTGTCATGTTACCAAGAAACTTCAACAAACCTTGTGAATGAGCTGTTACTATAGCAACGGTAACGTATTATAACGAGTGTATTAACAATAATTATAATAAAGCAGCTGCACTGTTGTAAGAGCTACTGTTGTAGAAGATTAATAAACACCTTCTGACCAATCAGAGTCCAGAATTCAACAGAACTGTGATTTCTTTAGGATCCTCTGGACTGCTGTTATAACCCGTGCTGAAATGGTGTCTCACGTTTCAGCGGTAGAGGAGGCCAAAAAAACTTTCGCCTTGGAAAATTCTGGACAAATGTCAGTCATTTCATTTCATGAACAGTTTGCGTACGTTAAGTGAACATACAGTGTGGCTGTGTAGTAAAGTTTCTTCTCGTCTTAACCAAACTTAACGTTCTCTATATGCCTGGATTAAGGAATGAGAAGGCTGAAGAACATCATAGAGGATTTAGAGGATACCTCAACATCAACATCACGCATTGATATATCCGTGCAGCCTCCCGTCTGGATGTGCTGCCGATCTCAGCCGAAGGCACTCTATGAACCTAGACACTCACACACAGATGGCAGTTTGAGAAGCCTGAGAAGGCTATTTTATTTATAAATTGTGGAGGAGGGAGTGAAGAAGGTGAAGCCAGGCTCATTGCTGCGGGTGTCATTTGGTTTGTCCTCCAAAGGGCAGGTTGTTGTTGAAGGTATTATGCCGTCTGTGGAATCAGAAAGCAAACAGGTTAAATTAGGAGATATAAGTAGAACGATCCAGCCTCGGGTGTGAGTGTGAGTGTGAATGTGAGTGTGTGTGTGCTTGTGCTTGTGCTTTTGCCTAGCTCTGCTTAGAACAGACGTGTTTATATCAACTTGGTCCTTCATTAGCAAATTCAGTTCACTTGAAGTCAAGAGCTAGGGGCGCAGCTTGTTTTTATAGCTTTTCTATCAGTTTATTGATGTAATGTCCAACAAAATTCAAGCCTGGTTCATTTCTTCAGAATTTCATTTGTGTCACCCAGAAGAGCTATTTTAATTTAAAAAATTGCGCACATCTGTATTCATACAGTGCTATTGAGACTATAATGCACAAGGGGCGGGGTTTGTCTAAAACAGAGGTCCGCTGAGCTACTTTGAATATGCACACAACGATAACACACAACTGGCAGTGCTGTTTCAGGAAAATAATCCAAGCCGGGGTCACGGAGGGCCGTTGCCACCTCTAACAGCATGCCACAGAGTGTGTTATTCCATAGTCATTTATTGTTTATCATTATCCATCCATTTTCCTACACAGGGTCACAGGAAGCACGGAGCCTATCCCATGGGACTCAGGGGACAAGGTGGGGGACACCCTGGACGGGGAGCCAATCCATCACAGGGCACAATTACACACGCACTCACTCACCCTTTCACACACTTTTAGTGTGTGACAATTTAGACAATTTAGAGATGCCAATCAGCCTACAACGTAGGTCAGTGGACTGAGGGAGGAAACCGGAGAACCCCCGAAGCACAGGGAGAACACGCAAACTGCACACACACAGGGCAGAGGCGGGAATCAGAGCGCAAACCCCTCTGTCCTGAAGATGTCAGAGAACTTACAGTTACAGCTTTTCCTCTGACTGTTACAGTAAAAAGCATTGACACTGGAGACTCCTTCCATAAAAGTTATGTAGAGCGTACGTCTTACAAGTCCCTGTAAAAGAGCTGTTACTATAGAAACGATAACATATTCATTTATCGAGAAT